>CM060253.1:145000-210000 GCA_030684275.1 Acipenser oxyrinchus oxyrinchus
GGTTCTGCCCTGCTCCAGTTTACTGTATGTAAGTTATACTGCTGACAGCGATACACACACACGAGGAGAGAGCTCTGCTTCAGTATACCAGCTATTCCACGGTGACTACATTGTTGCTAATATTATGCATCTGTTTGTGTGGTATCGCGGTGCAGTCACTTTGTTGTATGGGGATGCAGAGAGATCTTCTGTAACAGTACTGGTAGCACAGGACCCCTTTGCGCTGACGGTACCTCACTGTGTGAGGGATTAGGAGATTCCTGGTTATTGCTGCTGAGCTCGCTGTACTGTGAGCTGCAATGGGATGGGACGGAGAAGCTGCTGTATTTTTGGAGTTAATCAGTGTCCGGATGGGGACTGGAGTTACAGCGTCAAAGAGCGACACTGATGCTGAATCAATAGTGGCACCCTGTACTGTGCTGGGCTGTCTGTACTGTCTGTAGTGCTGGGCTGCTGCTGAAGTTTAGTCTCAAGCACTGTGATGCAGATGACGTTTAATGACAGCTTTAGCAGTAAACATAGTAGCTTATTATTGCAATGTGGATATGCTCTGGAACGCCTAACCTCTTTAGTGACAGGAGAGCCATTGTGAACAGTGTGCTCCTCACTGAGAGTGGCTCCTGTTCGGTAGTGTCTCTCATTGTAAAGACAGGAGAGCCATTGTGAACAGTGTGCTCCTCACTGAGAGTGGCTCCTGTTCGGTAGTGTCTCTCATTGTAAAGACAGGAGAGCCATTGTGAACAGTGTGCTCCTCACTGAGAGTGGCTCCTGTTCGGTAGTGTCTCTCATTGTAAAGACAGGAGAGCCATTGTGAACAGTGTGCTCCTCACTGAGAGTGGCTCCTGTTCGGTAGTGTCTCTCATTGTAAAGACAGGAGAGCCATTGTGAACAGTGTGCTCCTCACTCATTTTGTTATTACATTTTGCAGTTACATGATTTTAAATACAATATCTCAATTATGTTCACATGGACTAGGGCAGCGTACTGTGACTCGCCGTTTTGGGTGTGCACAGCCAGTGATTTCAAACCTGACAAGACGGTATAACCAGACACACTCTGTCAATGACAGGCCACGAACTGGGAGACCAAGAGTCAACACCTGCCCAAGATCGACAGATCATTTTGTAGCATCTTCATGATGTCAATTGTTAATCAGCACAATAAAAAGTCACTGCACCTGCTCTAAAACAGAGTTTGTCATTTTTCGATCACATCTAGTGAATTTTATCCAAATATAAGTGATAAGTTTCTTTTGATGCTCAGTATAGAGTGATCACTTCTAACAGTGCAGCGATCAGCATGCAGGGAGTCTCATGACAGCTAGCAGCAATGCAGAGTCATCACTTCTAACAGTGCAGCGATCGGCATGCACAGTGTGTCCTGCTTCAGAGCTTGCTATGAATAATTGAAAGCATGACTTATTGCTTTGTCTGTGAAAGGCACCTCCGGAATTAATAACGTTTTGGAAAATGACATACGATCTTACAGAGCTCTGTTATTTTACACTACAAACAGGGAATGGGATTTCATTAATAAGAAGGCACTGCTGTACGATTTAATCTGATCTCTTGAAATGCAAAGTCAGGGGAAAATGCACAGCGAGTTTAATGAGACACACCTGAGCTGGTACCTATACACACGGTGGCTAATCAAGCTTGTATTTAAACCTGGGATGGGCGAGACTGCTGTGCAATAGGAGTCTTCTTTCCATCCCTGCTGTACAGTAACACACACCATTAATACATTAACTTGACATGTTTATCATAAGAATATTACATATCAACAGTGCAAACACAGTGGCATTGGGTCGACACACTGTGCATTGGGGTGCGTTAAGCTTAAATAAAACACAGCCTGAACTAAATGAAACCATGGGGGAAGGGGGTAGAATTGCAGAATAGACAATGACACTCATACTTCTGTGCATTGGGTATTTTTATGGAGATGCTTTGGTGCTTTTTAATGATCATTATTAATTAATTCAAACATTAGCCAAGTGGCTGACAAAGCCCTTTCGCAGCTTGCTGCCTTAGCTTCTGAAGTCAGCATCATGTGCTGTGCCAGGGAAATGGGCTGACTGGAAACAACACAGTGGATTGGGGGGGGGTGGGAGGGGGAGGATTTTATAGCTGAAGTGTTTCTCTTGGCATCGCTGTGTTTGTACTGGCAACTAGCCATTGAAAACTGAACACAGGTACTGGTTCAGTAGTCGTTATAATGGCTGGTTCAGTAGTCGTTATAATGGCTGGTTCAGTAGTCATTATAATGGCTGGTTCAGTAGTCGTTATAATGGCTGGTTCAGTAGTCGTTATAATTATTATATGTTTATTTAGCAGACGCCTTTATCCAAGGCGACTTACAGAGACTAGGGTGTGTGAACTATGCATCAGCTGCAGAGTCACTTACAATTACGTCTCACCCGAAAGACGGAGCACAAGGAGGTTAAGTGACTTACTCAGGGTCACACAATGAGTCAGTGGCTGAGGTGGGATTTGAACTGGGGACCTCCTGGTTACAAGCCCGTTTTTTTAACCACTGGACCACACAGCCTCCTATAATGGCTGGTTCAGTAGTCGTTATAATGGCTGGTTCAGTAGTAGTCTTTATAAGAGTGTAAATCTGTGCCAGTACACTCAGGTGTTTCCCACCCTGGCCCTTCACTTCTTCTGTATGTGTAAGACTCCCTCAGCCTGGCCTTAAACCAGTCTGATCACTTGATCCAGTGTAATCAGAACTGGGAGAGTGCCATCATTCTCCATAATGAAGACGAGCAGTGTGCTTTTACACAGGAACACACACACACAGAAAGAACAGCACAGTGTAATAAACAACATGAAACACAATGAAGACGAGCAGTGTGCTTTTACACAGGAACACACACCCAGCACAGTGTAATAAACAACATGAAACACAATGAAGACAAGCAGTGTGCTTTTACACAGGAACACACACCCAGCACAGTGTAATAAACAACATGAAACACAATGAACATGGGCAGTGTGCTTTTACACAGGAACACACACCCAGCACAGTGTAATAAACAACATGAAACACAATGAAGACGAGCAGTGTGCTTTTACACAGGAACACACACACACAAAAAGAACAGCACAGTGTAATAAACAACATGAAACACAATGAACATAAGCAGTGTGCATTTACACAGGAACACACACCCAGCACAGTGTAATAAACAACATGAAACACAATGAACACGAGCAGTGTGGTTTTACACAGGAACACACACACACAGAAAGAACAGCACAGTGTAATAAACAACATGAAACACATTGAAGACGAGCAGTGTGCTTTTACACAGGAACACACACACACAGAAAGAACAGCACAGTGTAATAAACAACATGAAACACAATGAAGACGAGAGGTGTGCTTTTACACAGGAACACACACCCAGCACAGTGTAATAAACAACATGAAACACAATGAAGACGAGCAGTGTGCTTTTACACAGGAACACACACACACAGAAAGAACAGCACAGTGTATTAAACAACATGAAACACAATGAACACGAGCAGTGTGCTTTTACACAGGAACACACACACACAGAAAGAACAGCACAGTGTAATAAACAACATGAAACACAATGAACATGAGCAGTGTGCTTTTACACAGGAACACACACCCAGCACAGTGTAATCTTGGTCACCTGGTCTTAATGGTCACCTGATCTTTATATAGAGTTCACTGGCTCTTCTTTCTTGAGCTGGTGTCCATCCAGCCTTGATGCAACAAGGGTTTCGTACTGTTTTATTAATCAGTGTCTTTGGGTATCAGTGATGACACTTTGTGTTTTATTATTATTATCCCCACAGATCTCCGGTTTCCAGTTGCTTACAATTGCAGTCCATTTGAGTTCTGCCTCTTGTTTTTTAACTACGTCCTTAATTATTTAATTAAAACCGACGAGAGCCTTGGGCTTTAATGGATGTATCGACTAGTCAAGTAAGGGGATAGTGCATTTTAATTATTTAGTAACCACAGATTTTTTTTTTTTTTTCAAAGGTTTTGGAATTACTTTTTGAATGTAATACACAGCATTTGATTATGTGTACGTTGCTCTGTCAGTAAAGACTTTACACATATTTCAAATATTCTCTGACGTGCTATATAATATAACAGCAGTTGACCCAGCCTTTTGATGCATAAGATCAGGTGACACTTTGCAGTCCCCTTTCCCAGTCACAAGCCAGCAGATCTTGTACTGTAAGAGAGACTGAATCCGCTGTACAGAATTACCTTTAAATTACAAAGAAAGCCTCCGATCCTTTGAAGAAATAAATGGCTTGCTTTCTTCTTCCTGCAGTATAACAGACTGTATGTGGGTTGAAGAAGGGGGCTGGGATGTTATTTGGGCTGTTCATCCACCCACAGATCCCACTGACTGCTACAGATCTGTGATCTCAGATCGGTGTGAAGCCTGAATATAGGCTCCTATCAGCAGGGCTGTGTGTCTCAGTATTCAGATCGGTGTGGAGCCTGTATATCTGCTCCTATCAGCAGGGCGGGGTGTCTCAGTATTCAGATCGGTGTGGAGCCTGTATATCTGCTCCTATCAGCAGGGCGGGGTGTCTCAGTATTCAGATCGGTGTGGAGCTCCTATCAGCAGGGCTGTGTGTCTCAGTATTCAGATCGGTGTGGAGCCTGTGTATCGGCTCCTATCACCAGGGCTGTGTGTCTCAGTATTCAGATCGGTGTGGAGCCTGTATATCTGCTCCTATCAGCAGGGCGGGGTGTCTCAGTATTCAGATCGGTGTGGAGCTCCTATCAGCAGGGCTGTGTGTCTCAGTATTCAGATCGGTGTGGAGCCTGTACGTTGTTCTGGCTGTGTCTGATTGTGATTCTTCATCCTACACGTCAATACGAACCCCGACTCGCTGCTTTATAAGTTGCAGTAGTTGTTCTGATGTCATAGCAATGAGTGTCCTTCTTGTCATCACTGAGACGTACATCTGCCAGTCCCTTACAGGTTACTACAGACAACGCTAGTGTCATAATTGGAGTAAACTTGGTAGAAAGTCAGATACAAGCAAGGTCTCGAACTGTATTTATTTAAGCGGGTCTAATCTGGTACCACCAAAGACATTCCCGTGATAAACTTGAGTAGAGTTTCACAAAGCAACCCGAAACTGGAGACAGTCCGATAAAACCGAGGTCCAGAACCCTAAAAGCAGTTCAATCTCAAGCGTCTCACTTGTGCTGTAAAAAACCCGACCTCCTTTCACCAGACAGTGTTCTTTTCTAGCGTTGCTGAAAGGGGAGGGGTAGCACTTGTCACTCTAGTTTTTATTAATTGCTTTCAGGTGCATCAGTTGACTCAGGACCCGTTTCCATTGTCGTCTACCAGCACGTTTTAGATTGAGCACAAGAGCAGTTATTAGGAGGAGTTATTAGAGGAGGCTGTGTGGTCCAGTGGTTAAAGAAAAGGGCTTGTAACCAGGAGGTCCCCGGTTCAAATCCCACCTCAGCCACTGACTCATTGTGTGACCCTGAGCAAGTCACTTAACCTCCTTGTGCTCCATCTTTCGGATGAGACGTAATTGTAAGTGACTCTGCAGCTGATGCATAGTTCACACACCCTAGTCTCTGTAAGTCGCCTTGGATAAAGGCGTCTGCTAAATAAACAACAAATATTACAGGGGTTCATATACAGTAAGGCTTGTCGTTCACTCAGGCAAATAAGCCATTGACTGAGAGCTGAAAAATGCAACCTTTGTCACTTCACACAGTGTTTCAGTTACTAATGATTTTGCAGTAGTAAAAACAAAGGCATAAGAGAACTGTAAGATGAAGCCTTTCGCTCTCAATGATAATATCACTAACTAGAATGCAGGGAGGGAAATGAGACTCCTATTGCATGTGTCACCCATTCCAGGTTTTAATGCATGCTTGATTAGCCATATAAGCCATAATAATACCTGCATTAATGATCACCTGGGCTAAGTGACTCCCTGAAGCAGCCAGCCAACACCCCACACTGAAAAGTGACTCCCTGAAGCAGCCAGCCAACACCCCACACTGAAAAGTGACTCCCTGAAGCAGCCAGCCAACACCCCACACTGAAAAGTGACTCCCTGAAGCAGCCAGCCAACACCCCACACTGAAAAGTGACTCCCTGAAGCAGCCAGCCAACACCCCACACTGAAAAGTGACTCCCTGAAGCAGCCAGCCAACACCCCACACTGAAAAGTGACTCCCTGAAGCAGCCAGCCAACACCCCACACTGAAAAGCAGAGCAGCCGAGGCAGCATGAATAAGCGGTCCCAATCTTTGAGACTTCACTACAGGCATGCGTCCACATTGGTTTACACTGTGAGCTCAGCGGCGTGCTCTGAACTCCGAGGAGCACAAATCAAATGAATCGCTCCTTAACTTGATTTGCACACTATTTAATCTAAACGGCATGCAGCACTGTTTACAAAGCTGAAAGACTCCCTGGACATTTCCACTAATCCAGTTTCCATCCCTGCAGTAAGTGGCTCCCACCTTCACTGCTGAAGCCACCAGAGAACAGAGATCATGTGAATGACAGATTTCTCTAGACTTCTGTAACTGAAGCCTGCTAAGAGGTCTGTCTGCATTACCCTCCACTGCTTTACAGTAGCGTTCTACCAATCCATACAGCTTCTTGATTTATTTAGGTTTTCTAAATGCACTTGTGGACCAGACTATGTAAAGGACAGTCGTGAGATTTCTTTTCTTTGTTGTATTCCTCTGTGGTGTGTAACTTGGTGTGGTTGTATTGCTGTTCCGCTGTGCAGCTGACTCGTGACTTTGGCAGCCCTCATGATGTTGTCAGTTCGTTCATGTTTTATTGTGCTGCACTGCATCGATGCGCGCACCCCAGGGGTTTCCTGCTGGAGTCAAACACCAGCCCGTCATCCTCATTGTGAAAAGAGGCAGAGTTACTGCAGTGCTGGAAGTGTAACTTGAGGAGGAACCATTAGAAATAACTGCTAGAATACAATGAGGTCTCGTTTCCAGCAGTGTGTGATTGCAACAGGGGCTCCACAGGGCCGAATCTCACAGGGCTGAATCCACAGGGCCGAATCCACAGCATATCCGTGAGTGAAGGTCCCATTGTATTGATTACAATCAATAGAAGGAACTATTCCAGCCCAGTGCAGTGGTGTTTTAAAATGCTTATATTGAAGGCTGTGTGCGCTATAATGATTTACCTGATTTACTTCCTTTTACTTCCCTCTGCCTTTCTGCAGGCTGAGCTGTCCTTGTGCCTCTACGCTGGGACCTTGCTAATGCCATTCATTAAAGGCAGCGGGCAGTGGCTCTTTTCTACAGTGTGTCGATGTTCACAGAGGGGATTTCTTGGGTGAGAGTGAGGGTCAGGGTTATTGACATTTGTGGTTCCCCTACAGTGCTGAAATATTGAACATATTCTCCCGGTTTCCTAGTTTTATACCTATTGAATGATAATAATGCAAAGTTAGACATTAAATATATACTCAGGGGAAAACAATGACCAGAAGCAGCAGCAGATTTGTGGTAAATGCGGTCACTGCTTGATTTTCACGACACTTTTATCGCGCATTCCTGCCACCTGCAGATGTTTCGGATTGCGTTGGCTGTAGTCTGATAAACTCTGGCTTTTGTGTTTGCAGTATTCTCAGGTACTGTGCGATTGTTATGTGTTTATGAGGACCCTCTATATGTGAATGCCCTGGTTTGTAGTATCATGGATACAGTTATTCCAGTTATCCATATTATAAACTGTCATGTAACCATATGAAAAACAAATTGGTTTTAAATGATGTATGTTTCTTCTGTGCAGTGCAGCCATACAATCATCGGTTTTGTGGAATTGCAGAAGAGAAAGTAATGAAGTAAAGTGATAAGTTGGTGTCGATTAGTTGAGCGTAGACTTCGGCACATTTTAAACACAAGTCTGCTAAGGAGGGATGCAATCGTTGGGCTTGGCTAGATGGTTTTACAGCTGCTGCTTTTGCACAATTACTGGATTTGACCCCAAAAACCAAAGAACTTATTGAAAAATACCTCTTGAGGGCCGGGTTGAAATATTTCAATTGTATGAAGTGCATGTCCTGGCTCTCCAGACCTTTACTGGGTCCAAATCACTTGAGTTCTACCTCTGGAAAGTAAGCTAAGGCCTCTAAAAGACTTGCAGTCAAACTGTGTTTCTGTGCTTTCTTTGGTTCTGAATGTGGTTAGATTATATACTGTGTGTGTGTGTGTGTGTGTGTGTGAGTGAGAGAGTATATACTGTGTGTGTGTGTGCGTGTGTGTATAAACTGTACAGGCTTGTGTACAAGGAAAGGCAATAGAGAGCTGATATTTTTGGTGAAAGTGTATTTAATTGTTGCTCTGTAGACACAGGCCACTGTTCTAACAAAGTGATTGGACTACATACTGTAATGAAATAATGTGCACAGCGTTAAAGCATGTCATGCTGTATTGAGTGCAGGTTGCTTGTTCCCTGGACGCTGAGGCTGACCTTGAACAGGCCCTCGAGGAGGATGCAGTCGAGACAGACCTCTCTCTTCTGAGACGACTTCCAGCTTCCAACCCAACAAGCGCTCGCTTTCTGCACACAGACACTCCACTGCTTCCTGCGCTGCAGAGTGAAAGAATGCTGTTTTAAACCCGGGCTGTGTCACTGTAATAATAGTTTAAAAATGCAGAGTAGGAGCTTTTTTATTTTTTTTTCTTCCTTTTTAATAACTGTTTGTGCCAAGTAAGGGATAAGCAGCAATAAAGCCGACAGCCTGTCTGCTGCTCACAGGCATTAGATATATTAGATATTGATGTTGAAATATACTGTACAGCAAGCAGCATGCTCCTTACAGGCTGTAACATTGGACACATTCAAACAATGAGTATAGAAGGCAGACACGTCACGTGACGCTGTGTTAATGTAGGGAAGACTTGGAACAAAGCAGCCACTTACTAAGATGGTTCCAATCCTCTAGAGAAGGGAGTTCTGTAAGCAGGGGGATATGGGGTTGCTGTGGGTCGCTAGCTGATATTGCGCATGTACAGTTTAGAGGAAGTCATTCTGTTGAATCCTCTACCAGGCAGGATCCAGCAGCAAGGCAGTAATTAGTGGGGGGCCTAACTTGGGGAACTCTGTCCCGCTCTGCTGACATTTGCAGGTTTTTAAACTTGTTTTCTTTTTAGATGCTGGCATGCAGGTTTAGCTTCTTTATTTATTTAGTGAAGTTCCTGCTTTTTCTCAAGTAGAATGCTGCTTTTGGAATCTTGCAAGCTTTGGAACATGTGGCATGCTTGTTTGTAGAATGCTGCTTTTGGAATCTTGCAAGCTTTGGAACATGTGGCATGCTTGTTTGTAGAATGCTGCTTTTGGAATCTTGCAAGCTTTGGAACATGTGGCATGCTTGTTTGTAGAATGCTGCTTTTGGAATCTTGCAAGCTTTGGAACATGTGGCATGCTTGTTTGTAGAATGCTGCTTTTGGAATCTTGCAAGCTTTGGAACATGTGGCATGCTTGTTTGTAGAAGGCTGCTTGCAGTGTAATACATGCTAGTAACATTGCTCTGGGTTACAGTAAGTGAAATGCATTAGAGTCCACTCATTTGGGATGTGTCAGATTGGGCTTCTTCAAAACTAATTGCACCTGGATGCAAACTGGTTTCTGGGTCTTGGCTGTGCTGGCCTGGGGTCCCACATACTGGATGCGGAAAGCCCAGACAGAAGATGTTCTGTATATGTATTCATACAGCTGAAAGTGAAGCAGAAAAAGAAGCCGATTGTGAACTTGCAGCAGCTGCAAAATCCACTCTCCCAGCAGGTTGTGCATTGGGGGTCGTGGTGCTTGAGGGTAGAGTGGGGGAGGGAGAAATTAAATGGGAAAGCAAACTGCAATATCAAAAATTCAATTCTATTTCTCTGATGTGGACAGCAATCCACCAGGGAGACTGTTGAATGTCTTTCACCTGTAATCTGCACCAGACACAAGACGAGTTCTCTGAAGCGAAACGTCTGGGCTGCTGGTGCCCACCAATGACCAGGACCTTGGTTGACAAGAAGGTTCTGGCACGCCTCGTTGCCTCTCAAGTGATGTGAATTCAGAAATATCACTTTGAGTGTTTAAGAAAACTAGAGCAAACAGAGCTGTTTCCACGGACAACGTCTGACAGCAGTTCCTGTGTTGCTATCCCTGTGGTTCTGTGAGAGCGAGCGACCCATCTTTTTGACAAAAATGATTCCATGCTTCTGTTGTGTGATTCCTTTTGCCATGTGCCTCCAATGCTGGTTTTGCACATGTGAGAATACACAATTAAATATGAAGGGACTGTTACGCAAATGCTTATTTACGTATAAAGATTGTTATTTAATAATCTCAGCATTGGCTGATCACTTGTAACATCATAGTGTAACCTGTATACTTTTTTAATAATTGTTTATGGTTATTTGTAATATAGGCACTTGTTTGTTCTTTTTTTTTTTTTAATCATCCATAGAATCTATGGTTATTTCTGTTTTTCTCATGTAGCGTAGCTCATCCCATCCAACCAACCAAACAGGTTTTGAAAAGCTGGAGATTCTGTTTTCATGGCTGTGTCTGTTGTGTATCTGAATCAGCTCATAATGGAGGGGTCTGTTGTGTATCTGAATCGGCTCATAATGGAGGGGTCTGTTGTGTATCTGAATCAGCTCATAATGGAGGGGTCTGTTGTGTATCTGAATCTACTCATAATGGAGGGGTCTGTTGTGTATCTGAATCTACTCATAATGGAGGGGTCTGTTGTGTAGCTGAATCAGCTCATAATGGAGGGGTCTGTTGTGTAGCTGAATCAGCTCATAATGGAGGGGTCTGTTGTGTATCTGAATCAGCTCATAATGGAGGGGTCTGTTGTGTATCTGAATCAGCTCATAATGGAGCGGTCTGTTGTGTATCTGAATCAGCTCATAATGGAGGGGTCTGTTGTGTAGCTGAATCCGCTCATAATGGAGGGGTCTGTTGTGTAGCTGAATCAGCTCATAATGGAGGGGTCTGTTGTGTAGCTGAATCTACTCATAATGGAGGGGTCTGTTGTGTAGCTGAATCAGCTCATAATGGAGGGGTCTGTTGTGTAGCTGAATCTACTCATAATGGAGGGGTCTGTTGTGTATCTGAATCAGCTCATAATGGAGGGGTCTGTTGTGTAGCTGAATCTACTCATAATGGAGGGGTCTGTTGTGTATCTGAATCAGCTCATAATGGAGGGGTCTGTTGTGTAGCTGAATCAGCTCATAATGGAGGGGTCTGTTGTGTATCTGAATCTACTCATAATGGAGGGGTCTGTTGTGTATCTGAATCAGCTCATAATGGAGGGGTCTGTTGTGTAGCTGAATCAGCTCATAATGGAGGGGTCTGTTGTGTATCTGAATCTACTCATAATGGAGGGGTCTGTTGTGTATCTGAATCTACTCATAATGGAGGGGTCTGTTGTGTTTTGTTTGTTTCAAGGGGTGAAAAGGTTTCATCAATTTGTTTATTTAGCAGACGCCTTTATCCAAGGCGACTTGCAGAGACTAGGGTGTGTGAACTATGCATCAGCTGCAGAGTCACTTACAACAACATCTCACCCGAAAGACGGAGCACAAGGAGGTTAAGTGACTTGTTCAGGGTCACACAATGAGTCAGTGGCTGAGCCGTGATTTGAAGCGGGGACCTCCTTGTTACAAGCCCTTTTGTTTAACCACTGGACCACACAGCCTCTTATATTCATGAGAGCGGCTCCATTCCTGTTTCGTTTTTTCTTTTTGTGCTTCTTCTGTGCAGAGCCCTGCTTGTCAGTTTAAATGTGCAGGAAGCACAGGATGAGACAGTAAAGACCCGGGTGCTCACACTGTGCACACCTCTCTCAGGTGGAGGGCAGTGCTGGCAGAGCCCTGCTTGTCAGTTTAAATGTGCAGGGAGCACAGGATGAGACAGTAAAGACCCGGGTGCTCACACTGTGCACACCTCTCTCAGGTGGAGGGCAGCGCTGGCAGAGCCCTGCTTGTCAGTTTAAATGTGCAGGGAGCACAGGATGAGACAGTAAAGACCGGGTGCTCACACTGTGCACACCTCTCTCAGGTGGAGGGCAGCGCTGGCAGAGCCCTGCTTGTCAGTTTAAATGTGCAGGGAGCACAGGATGAGACAGTAAAGACCCGGGTGCTCACACTGTGCACACCTCTCTCAGGTGGAGGGCAGCGCTGGCAGAGCCCTGCTTGTCAGTTTAAATGTGCAGGAAGCACAGGATGGGACAGTAAAGACCCGGGTGCTCACACTGTGCACACCTCTCTCAGGTGGAGGGCAGCGCTGGCAGAGCCCTGCTTGTCAGTTTAAATGTGCAGGGAGCACAGGATGAGACAGTAAAGACCCGGGTGCTCACACTGTGCACACCTCTCTCAGGTGGAGGGCAGCGCTGGCAGAGCCCTGCTTGTCAGTTTAAATGTGCAGGAAGCACAGGATGGGACAGTAAAGACCCGGGTGCTCACACTGTGCACACCTCTCTCAGGTGGAGGGCAGCGCTGGCAGAGCCCTGCTTGTCAGTTTAAATGTGCAGGGAGCACAGGATGAGACAGTAAAGACCCGGGTGCTCACACTGTGCACACCTCTCTCAGGTGGAGGGCAGCGCTGGCAGAGCCCTGCTTGTCAGTTTAAATGTGCAGGGAGCACAGGATGAGACAGTAAAGACCCGGGTGCTCACACTGTGCACACCTCTCTCAGGTGGAGGGCAGCGCTGGCAGAGCCCTGCTTGTCAGTTTAAATGTGCAGGGAGCACAGGATGAGACAGTAAAGACCCGGGTGCTCACACTGTGCACACCTCTCTCAGGTGGAGGGCAGCGCTGGCAGAGCCCTGCTTGGCTAGTTCAGATGTACAGCATCGGATGCATTTCTTTTATTGGCACAGGAACTAAACAATACTGCTGGCCTCCAGTGATAGGGAATGCTGAGAGGCAACAATGTCTCCTTGTTTTTATCTGTTCTGGTTTCACTGTTTCAGATTCTGCACGTAAACCTGGATAAAACATGCGGAAGTGAGCATGCTTTGAGAGGGTATCAGTCGCCAGGGTGTGACGGCTGAAACAGAAAATGATGAAAGGGAATCTAACTTGAGAGAACTGTTACTTCACACCCGTACCAGGTTTCCCTTTGGTGATCTTTAACAGAACAAAGGCTAATTACAATGCATTTGCTTTCTACAATAATTTAGACCTATCCAACTGGTCTTCACTGAAACACACACACACATACACACTTTTGCTGCAAGCACTAACCCAAACAATATTTGTAAAAATATCCCTCCTCTTCTTTGGTAAATGTATGAGTCACACTGAGACAGCCCTTCTGAACCCCTATATACTGTACATGTAATAGAAATTCAACAGGCAGGTGTACTTTGAGCCCCTGAAGATGTGTGAATCATTAGCCACTGCTCTGGTTTTATGTAACGGCTTGTACTGTTTTAAAAGTGCAGCATTAACCCTTCGTCAGCTGCAGCTGCTTTGTCATGAGATTCACTACAGTGTAAAGCGAGTTTCTGTTAGTCCTGATGCATTTCAATATGAGATTCACTACAGTGTAAAGCGAGTTTCTGTTAGTCCTGATGCATTTCAATATGAGATTCACTACAGTGTAAAGCGAATTTCTGTTAGTCCTGATGCATTTCAATATGAGATTCACTACAATGTAAAGAGAGTTCCTGATGCATTTCAATACTGGCCACACACTCCTGAATTGATCCCTGAGTGAATAATAAGAAGAAGAATGTTTCTGTATTATTAAACTAAATCTGCACAATTCTTTACAGACGTTTTGTCAGTTTTTACATTGCCTCCGTGACACTGAGAAAGACTTCTAGTTGAAATGTTTGTCAAACTGATACGTTTCTTTTAGTAATTCTTGATTTTTTTTTGGATACATTTGGTAGTTGGTTTTAAAAAATAAAAGAAATGAGGGCAAAAAAAAGGATTTTTTAAATTAGAATTTTATATTTGATAAAACAAAACCCAGTCTGCAGAATGAATGTACAAACAGCGGTCCGGTTTGCAACGATGTAGGAATGTTTGAATGAAGAGTTTCACTGATACGGTGTCCCCTCAGACTAACCACTGAGCTAATGGATAACATCATCTGAGAAAGAGAGGCGATTAGTGTGAGCTGCATACAGATCAGTCACATGGAAACAATGACTGAGGAGATCCTCCGAACACTAAACATGCGCTCAGTATTTACATAAGGGGACCACATGCTTAAGAGATCCTCCGAACACTAAACATGCGCTCAGTATTTACATAAGGGGATAACACATGATGTTGATCCCATGTATAAGCAGGCATTCATACGCTCTGACTCGCCCACCATGTTATACATGATGTGTTACAAAAGAGCATGGAATGAATACGGGTAATTCAAACCACATGAATTAAGAGGGGGCTGAATACAAAATGAATTACTTCAGAACTCAGGAAGTTCATGAGATATTCAGATGTTGTTTCTATGATTATTCAGTTGGAATTCATTATGAATTTGTGGCAATCATTTTAAAGTGTAACCAATAATTGCTTCCAGTTTTCTCTCACAGTTACTGTAATTAAAAGCCATTCCTGTGCTTGATTCAAATCACAACCCCACTGCTGCCTTCTTTGGTGTATAATGGAGGAGACCCCTCTGGGCTTGCTGGGGAAGCTCTCATTGTCTCAGTTGGTGTCACTGATTGCAGTGTTGTGTGCGGAGCCTAGAACAGACTTGATTCCATATTCCCTCAACTAGCAGGCTGGATTTGATGGCAGGGGGCACGTGCCAGCCTGAATGGGTGCTTATGCTGCAGGAGCTATTCTCTCTGTGTGGGGCGCTTGACTTCCCCCCTGCAGCTGTGAGGATAATGACTGCATTTCTAGAGCCCGGCGATTAACAGAAACTGACATTAATTACAGGAAGAACAGCTCCCTCAGCCTGCTGCCCTGCCAATGGGAGTGTCTAACACAAGCAAGTAAACAAGCCCGGGGAGGGGAGGGGAGGAGAGGAGGAGGAGCAGGTGCAGAGCTGTCTTCATGGGCTTGCCACAGCGCTGCACTGGAGGCTGGAAAAACACACATTCCTTTTCTCATGTGAAATGGAAAGCGTGCTCACTTCACAGCTCTTTTATTAAAACACACATTCCTTTTCTCATGTGAAATGGAAAGCGTGCTCACTTCACAGCTTTTATTAAAACACACATTCCTTTTCTCATGTGAAATGGAAAGCGTGCTCACTTCACAGCTTTTATTAAAACACACATTCCTTTTCTCATGTGAAATGGAAAGCGTGCTCACTTCACAGCTCTTTTATTAAAACACACATTCCTTTTCTCATGTGAAATGGAAAGCGTGCTCACTTCACAGCTCTTATTAAAACACACATTCCTTTTCTCATGTGAAATGGAAAGCGTGCTCACTTCACAGCTCTTATTAAAACACACATTCCTTTTCTCATGTGAAATGGAAAGCGTGCTCACTTCACAGCGCTTTTATTAAAACACACATTCCTTTTCTCATGTGAAATGGACAGCGTGCTCACTTCACAGCTCATTAAAAACACACATTCCTTTTCTCATGTGAAATGGAAAGCGTGCTCACTTCACAGCTCTTTTATTAAAACACACATTCCTTTTCTCATGTGAAATGGAAAGCGTGCTCACTTCACAGCGCTTTTATTAAAACACACATTCCTTTTCTCATGTGAAATGGAAAGCGTGCTCACTTCACAGCTCTTATTAAAACACACATTCCTTTTCTCATGTGAAATGGAAAGCGTGCTCACTTCACAGCTTTTATTAAAACACACATTCCTTTTCTCATGTGAAATGGAAAGCGTGCTCACTTCACAGCTCTTATTAAAACACTCCAGTGCTCCCTCTTTGCTTTTGCACCATAACTTCCACATCTGAAACATGTGAAATATTGACAGCAATGAATGGTTATTGATTTTAATTATGAATCTGTGCATTTGTATGTTTTTATGTCAGGAGTTGCACAGCTCTAGACTGATGCCCTGTGACTGATGGATATTTACATGTGCAGATGAGCAGCGGTCCTGTTAAAAGCTACTGCACTGTGTGCTCTTCTGAGTGGGATGTCAGTTGCACACTTGAGTTTCATTCGAAGGACCCCTGCAGCAGCAGCAGCTTCACTTGACCGACTTCATTCTTCCTTCCTTTCTATTCCACAAAGTACCCTGTATTCTAAATGATTTAGAAAATGAATAACGTGTTAAACTCAAACCTGACCCTAACTGCTAAATTACACCTGTGAGCAATTTAGGACCGCTGTGCAGTACATTCTTTAAAAACAAAATAGTGTAGTAGTGATAAGCACCACTGACCCCTAGCAAACTGTGGGTTTAACCCTAGCTGCTCTGCACAGATAAGCTCTACTGACACATGGACAGGGTTTACAGTACAAGCTGCTAATCATGTGAAATGATGTAAATGGTGTCAGCATTTAAAACCTAAACTGCTTGTTTTGCTTTCTGAGTTCTGTGTGTCGCAGGGCGTGGATTTACAGTATTCCTCTTTCTCTGTTTGCTCTCACAGGCTCCCCTCATGCTCTGCTGATTTGAAGGAGCATGGTCCCTGGCTCACTGTGTTCCTCTTTCTCTGTTTGCACTCATAGGCTCTCCTCATGCTCTGCTGATTTGAAGGAGCTTGGTACCTGGCTCACTGTGTTCCTCTTTCTCTGTTTGCACTTACAGGCTCTCCTCATGCTCTGCTGATTTGAAGGAGCTTGGTACCTGGCTCACTGTGTTCCTCTTTCTCTGTTTGCACTCACAGGCTCTCCTCATGCTCTGCTGATTTGAAGGAGCATGGTCCCTGGCTCACTGTGTTCCTCTTTCTCTGTTTGCACTCACAGGCTCTCCTCATGCTCTGCGGATTTGAAGGGATTGAAGGAGCATGGTAAAGCACCAGCCCTTGCAGGTCTATGAGCGGCAGCTCTGCTTATCGTGCCTCACAGGAATCTATGGTTGCCGTTGGAAACGGTACCAGCGGTCACATGATGACACGACAAAGGTCAGTGCTTTACATTCTACTAGCACTAGGTTGACCATGTGACTCCATGTACACTGGGACAGTTCAGGCTTTTCAACTCGCACCCCAATGCATTCTGGTAAGTGTAGTCCTGCTGTGAAAGGTATCCGAGACAGGTGTAACGTACCAGAATGCATTGCGATGTGAGCTGGAAAGCCTGAACTGTCTGACACTGTCCTCATGAACATGGAGTCATATGGTAACCCGAGTTGGAGCTCTTGTTGCAGTTTGTGTGTGTCTGATAATGTATGGAACAGGCATTTGAACTCATCCGAGCGGCCTGCCTCTCGCTCTTCACTGTATGTCTATCTCTGCTTCTTTATTCTTCATTCTCATTGCTTTCAGTACATGCATCCCACTCACTGTGGGTGGATAAATTTCGAAACAGGGCTGGCATGAATAATAACATGAGGAATTCTAGAACGAAAGAAGGCCGTTCGGCCCACCTATGCTCGCTCTCTTTGATGCCAGTGTGGTCCGTTAGCACTCAGGAGAGGAAAAACAACCCACCCCCCTAACCAGGTTAGAAGATTGACACCTCTGGGAATCCGTGGCTAAATGGACCGCCCTTCCTCCAGGCGGCCAGCTCAAGCTCTTACTATGGTCACAGAGAGGGGTTATACAGTGTTGTTCATGACAGCATCCACAATATTCTTGAAGGATCCGATAGCCTCTGCTTCAACAGCTCTGTCCGGCAGCCTGTTCCAGTTGTTCACCACCCTTTCTGTGAAGAAGCTCCTTCTCCCCTCGGTTCTGAATAAGCCCTTCTTCAGCTTCCACCCATGGCCCCTGGTTCTGTTCTCTGTGACCTGTGAAAAATAATTCTCAGCAGTTACTGTGTTAAACCCCTTGACAGTTATAAATACCTCTATTAAATCGCCTCTGGCTCTCCTTCTTTCAGCTCTTTCAGTCTATCTTCATATGACATACCCTTCAATGCTGGAATTAATCGTGTTGCTCTCCTCTGTACTCTCTCCAATGCCTCAAGGTCTTTCTTAGGATATGGAGACCCGAACTGGACACAATATTCTAGGCGTGGTCTTACCAGTGCATTGTATAATTAATATAACCTCTCTAGATCTGTATTCAACTTTCTTGGCTATATAACCGAACATTCGATTTCCCTTTTTTATAGCTTCTCCGCATGTCTAGTTGGCTTAAGACAGTGGTGCGCAAAGTGGGGCTCACTTAAATCCATAAATGACAGCTAATTAGTCCAAGTTCTTACTTTTCAAATGAGCCGTTGACAATCACTCTAGGACAACCAGAGAAATGAGGTTTGAAGTGGCGAGTGTCAGTGAAACTGCAGTGAACAGAGCTGAAATGCAGCTTCCATGTATGGGGTGACAAGTGAAAATAAATAAATAAATGAATAAAGCACTAATGTTTTAACAGCTGTTTTTCCCCGGATTTAATGTAAGCTAAAAAAGGGGGGCGGCATATAAAAAGTTTGAGCACCCCTGGCTTAAGAGATTCATCCACTGCTACCCCCAAGTCCTTTTCATACATAGCCTCCTCTGTTTCGTTACTATTCATGCTTTGCCCCCAATGTGCAAGACTTTGCATTTATTCACATTAAATTTCATCTGCCATGCATCAGCCCAAGCTTGAATCTTGCCTAAATCTCTTAAAGTTGCTGATTGGAAGTTAGCTACTCCTCCCAGTTTAGTGTTGTCTGCAAATGTGCATCGTTTACTGATTATGTCTTGGTCCAAGTCATTAATATATATATATATATTAAGAATATGTGCTGTTTGCTGAGCCCTGGGTTGGTCTCTTGCAGTCCATCCTCATATTAGATACTGGGATGAGGAGACGAGGGAGTGTTACACACCGTGTTTATTAACTGATTCTGCCACTGGAGCTCTTGTGCTTCCAGTAAATCCTAGAATTCTTGTGAAATGATGCAAACAGTGATGCTTCAGCGTTACTGTAGTTTACTTTGGTGTTTGTTGGCTGCCATACAGTTTATATAATTACTGTTGGCCTGAATGTTTTTAGATCTGTGCTGTGACTAATACGGTAAGTGCAACATTAGTCATGATGGAAAACTGTACAGGCCAAGGCCCACCTAAGCTTGGGGACATTATGTTGTTTTTGTGATCCAGACAGAAAGCTCACTTGCTCCACTAATATATCACAAATGAAAGCTGCATTTAGGGTTTGGCCTTGTAAGAGGCTTTGGAATCAGTAAATCATAAACCATGTGCAGCAGTCACATTTCTTGAAGGATCAGTTATTATTAACCATATTATAATTCCTTAAGATTCTGAGAAGTTGAAACACTGGATTTGGTTGCAATTTCCTAATTTGTGCTAAAGCTGGTAAAAGCCCTCTTCTAGATTTGAACCTTTCCCTTCATTCAGAATGTCTGGAGAACAGCTGGAGTACATCTGCATTGTTGTGAAGGAGATGTAATGAGGAACGAACATCCACCATCCACTGCCCCTGTCAAAGCACCGAGCAGAAAGCAATGAGAGACACGGCCATTTCAATGAACCTTTGAGAAATGAAGGAACTCAAGTGAAAGCTCCAGTAGTCTTGGCTTGATCTGCCAGCTGCTTCAATAGCAATTAGTGTGATGTCATTGCTGGGATTTCATAGCTGCCGCCCACAAGGTGTAATGTACAGGTAGCAATACCATCTTAACACTGTATGAAGTTATTATAAGGTGTACAGCATGTTATTATAAGGTGTACATCATGCACACATCTGCTGTACTTCTCATCCTGTGCTCAGACTGTGGCAGACTGATTTCCTCCGATACTCTCCTTGCAGAGTGCATTGTGTGCTCCTGCTGAGTGCGCAGTAAAGGCTCCTCTCCAGTAACAATAGACAACAGCACAAGACAGGAAAAGGAAAAGGAGCACCACAGATCTCTGATGAGGGATGTTTAAGAGACCCTCGCTCGCTGACAATGCTGTCTGAGCACCACAGATATCTGATGAGGGATGTTTAAGAGACGCTCGCTCGCTGACAATGCTATCTGATGAGGGATTTTTGAGACGCTCGCTCGCTGACAATGCTATCTGATGAGGGATGTTTAAGAGACGCTCGCTCGCTGACAATGCTATCTGATAAGGGATGTTTAAGAGACGCTCGCTCGCTGACAATGCTATCTGAGCACCACAGATATCTGATGAGGGATGTTTAAGAGACGCTCGCTCGCTGACAATGCTATCTGATGAGGGATGTTTAAGAGACCCTCGCTCGCTGACAATGCTATCTGATAAGGGATGTTTAAGAGACGCTCGCTCGCTGACAATGCTATCTGATGAGGGATGTTTAAGAGACGCTCGCTCGCTGGCAATGTGTAATGTGACAGCACTCATGCTACAGTGGCACGAATCACAGAAACCTTCAACACTGGACAAGACCAGCCTGTTTCCACAGCTAGCAATGTGGTCCTAGCTACATCTGGAGCTGCGCTGTTCTCTCATTTCTATTGTCAGTGACAGGATTTAAGTGTTCAGGCTGAGAGCATGAATCCACAACAATGGGAAACTCTTTAGTACACACAGATGGAAAGACATGACATCTGCATTAATCCATAGAATGATCTGAAAGCTTGCCAGTGCATTTCACCCACATGCGCTGCTCTTCAGGTGGATTATTTCTGTGCAGTCTGACTGGTACAGTGCAAACAGGAAGGTTCAGCTTCATCTGTACAATTAGTGAGATATGAAGACTAAGCTTCCCACTCTCATGGTGAGTGGGCGTCTCTGACAACAGCTTATCTTGTCACAATTTGAAAGAAATTCTTTGAAAGAAGGAGCTCTTTGAATAAGCTCCATAGCAGTGGTTGTGTTGAAGGCAGATGTGTATTTTCTATAGGCAGCAATGGTGTAGTCAAGCCGGAACTCGCATAATAGGCAAGCCAAGTCACATGACTCGCATCTCCCACACAGCTGTCTGGTTCAGTCAGCAGTCCTCTTGATGCAACGAAAAGAGCATTACGAACTTCTATTACAAACTACTTGTTTAAGAAGCTAAAAATGCTGACGAAGATGACAGCAAGAGACAGAGCATCGACTACGACTGCGGACACAAACGCAGACGAAGCCATCGACACACAGAGAAGTCAATAACGTAAAGATGGAGAAAGACACTGTTGAAGGAAATCCTTGCAGAAATCAGATAAATGCATGACCTATTATATACGTTACTAAAGGGTCAGTATACAAATAAAATGAGCGTTTGTATAATAATTCTTGCTTAAGAAAAATGATATTTGAGCCTTCAGATTTAGGACTACAGCCCTGCTGCCAATTGACAGTGCCTGAGAGATGCATTGGACTGAAGAGAGAGGTCAGCCTGGCTGCGCAGAGGAGCGGGTTTCCTTCAGTAATGTGTCTAAGGGAGAGGTCAGCCTGGCTGCGCAGAGGAGCGGGTTTCCTTCAGTAATGTGTCTAAGGGAGAGGTCAGCCTGGCTGCGCAGAGGAGCGGGTTTCCTTCAGTAATGTGTCCAAGGGAGAGGTCAGCCTGGCTGCGCAGAGGAGCGGGTTTCCTTCAGTAATGTGTCTAAGGGAGAGGTCAGCCTGGCTGCGCAGAGGAGCGGGTTTCCTTCAGTAATGTGTCCAAGGGAGAGGTCAGCCTGGCTGCGCAGAGGAGCGGGTTTCCTTCACTAATGTGTCTAAGGGAGAGGTCAGCCTGGCTGCGCAGAGGAGCGGGTTTCCTTCAGTAATGTGTCTAAGGGAAAGGTCAGCCTGGCTGCGTAGAGGAGCAGGTTTCCTTCAGTAATGCCCTTCATGTGTCTAACCAACCTACAAACACTTTGATTGACCCAGACTTTATTTCCCGTCTATAGAAACTTTATATCATGTTTTAAATGTAAAGTTGCTACAGTAGGAACAAGAAAAATAAAGAGAAGGAAGTTTACCATCAAACATGTGGCTGCGAAGCCAGCCCAAAGCATTGAAGAATGGCTGTCGTATATTTAAAACATGACATTTGAAGCTGTTCACTCTGTCTCGCACAAGCCTCTTACCAGGTGAAGAGCAGAGCTCCAGTATTATTAGTTTCCAGTATATTGAGGCTGCTGGTTGTACCAGTGTGAAGGGAATGAAGAGATGAATATTTCAGCAGGAACTCTCACGCTGGGAAACCTCCTCTGCCCTTCATGCCATCCGCTCATTGATGAGGTGATTCTGATTCCCGCTGTGTCCCAGATTAAATGCAAGAGAGCGTCCGCTGTGACCATCTGCACAGCCCCCATTCTCCATGACATTCAGCACAGCTTCCAGTACTCCCGAGCTTGGGGAAAGATACATTTCATTTACGAGTGCATTAGATACAGTGTGTGTGTGTGTGTGTGTGTGTGTCTGTCTGTGTGTGTGTGTCTGTGCGTGCGTGCGTCTGTCTGTCTGTCTGTCTGTCTGTGTGTGTGTGTGTGTGTGTGTGTCTGTGCGTGCGTGCGTCTGTCTGTCTGTCTGTCTGTCTGTCTGTGTGTCTGTGTGTGTGTGTGTGTGCGTGTGTGTGTAAAAACTTGTATACCAATCGGTATGAGAGTAACGATAACACACACTGATATCTCAGTTCAATCAGGGCAAGGCCTGGTTCTTCATTCTCTCCCGGTTTCCAGGCAGAGGGATAGTCAGTAGTAAAGTCTGATACACAATACAGGTTTTCATATAAACAGGGTCTTGCAGCCGGCAGGATAGCCCAAACGTTCCAAGTCAACACAGGTAATCAATAATTCACAACACAATAACTCTCCTCGTCCCTGTACACAGATACAGCAAAACAACTCTCTCCTTGAAAACACTTGCTCTTTGTGGCTGTCCCTTCCCTAAATATACAGGTGGTTGGAGTTTAATTGCCCCATCATCACAACCCATTCACACCCTTCCCAAGACGCCTGTCTCTGGGCAGATTTCCCCATCGACCATTTTGTGAACTGGTACAATCCCAACAAAATGTCCGCCTTCACGTATCTTATAGAATAATAAATTGCTCTTGCAAGGATTTGGAGTGCATCTCTTTGAGGAGCTGGCCCAGGTGTCCGTAGAAGTTTCCTGAACCTCGTTTCTGTAGAGACACGATAGCTGGCTTGTTTAGAGGACAGTTAAACTGTTCTGTCGTGTATTCTGCTTAAACTGAAACTCCAAGGAGATGCTCGCTCATGTTCTCATTTATCTGCACTTTGGAGTTTTGTTTGCCTGAATTCCTTCTATAATTGGCACCTTTCCACTTTATTTCTAAAAATACCACCTGCTTTGTGCAAAGCTGTTATCAAGTGTGAGTGTAGCTCCTGTTCTAAAGTATACACTTTTGATTATCTGTCCTCTTTAAACTGTGCTTCCTTCCATTGCATATTTTTAGAAAGTCCAATTTTTACAGGAAGTATAATTCAGGCTTGCAACTCTTGCAAAATCTTTAAAGCTTCTGTTTTTTGCCAGTTGTATACAATCAGATGTTTTTAACACACTGTATTCTTCTTCTAAGGTATCTGTGCATTCAAAATGTTTCTGTGCAGAAAGGTTTTATTTCAGAGTGAAGGTCGAATAACCAGAAGCACAGTGATGTATGTCGTGGGTGTGAGGATTGAGTTTAGTGCTTCAGCTGAAATCTGGCAGGGGCATTCTCTCCTTTTTAAAGTGGATCTTAATTGTCACCTGGTGAGAGGAGCTGGAGAAGCCTCCTGAGACTGACACTCATGCGAATGGAAATGTAGAGTCTGTGAGCATGAAGTACAGGCTCATGAAATGAAATGTACAGACTGTGAGCATGAAGCGCAGGCTCATGAAATGAAATGTACAGACTGTGAGCATGAAGCGCAGGCTCATGAAATGAAATGTACAGACTGTGAGCATGAAGCGCAGGCTCATGAAATGAAATGTACAGTCTGTGAGCATGAAGCGCAGGCTCATGAAATGAAATGTACAGACTGTGAGCATGAAGCGCAGGCTCATGAAATGAAATGTACAGACTGTGAGCATGAAGTACAGGCTCATGAAATGAAATGTACAGTCTGTGAGCATGAAGCGCAGGCTCATGAAATGAAATGTACAGACTGTGAGCATGAAGTACAGGCTCATGAAATGAAATGTACAGTCTGTGAGCATGAAGCACAGGCTCATGAAATGAAATGTACAGACTGTGAGCATGAAGCACAGGCTCATGAAATGAAATGTACAGACTGTGAGCATGAAGCACAGGCTCATGAAATGAAATGTACAGTCTGTGAGCATGAAGCACAGGCTCATGAAATGAAATGTACAGACTGTGAGCATGAAGTACAGGCTCATGAAATGAAATGTACAGACTGTGAGCATGAAGCGCAGGCTCATGAAATGAAATGTACAGACTGTGAGCATGAAGCACAGGCTCATGAAATGAAATGTACAGACTGTGAGCATGAAGCACAGGCTCATGAAATGAAATGTACAGACTGAGCATGAAGTACAGGTTCATGAAATGAAATGTACAGACTGTGAGCATGAAGCACAGGCTCATGAAATGAAATGTACAGACTGTGAGCATGAAGTACAGGCTCATGAAATGAAATGTACAGACTGTGAGCATGAAGTACAGGCTCATGAAATGAAATGTACAGACTGTGAGCATGAAGCACAGGCTCATGAAATGAAATGTAGAGTCTGTGAGCATGAAGTACAGGCTCATGAAATGAAATGTACAGACTGTGAGCATGAAGCGCAGGCTCATGAAATGAAATGTACAGACTGTGAGCATGAAGTACAGGCTCATGAAATGAAATGTACAGACTGTGAGCATGAAGTACAGGCTCATGAAATGAAATGTACAGTCTGTGAGCATGAAGCACAGGCTCATGAAATGAAATGTACAGACTGTGAGCATGAAGTACAGGCTCATGAAATGAAATGTACAGACTGTGAGCATGAAGCGCAGGCTCATGAAATGAAATGTACAGACTGTGAGCATGAAGCGCAGGCTCATGAAATGAAATGTACAGACTGTGAGCATGAAGCACAGGCTCATGAAATGAAATGTACAGACTGTGAGCATGAAGCGCAGGCTCATGAAATGAAATGTACAGACTGTGAGCATGAAGCACAGGCTCATGAAATGAAATGTACAGTCTGTGAGCATGAAGCGCAGGCTCATGAAATGAAATGTACAGACTGTGAGCATGAAGCACAGGCTCATGAAATGAAATGTACAGACTGTGAGCATGAAGTACAGGCTCATGAAATGAAATGTACAGACTGTGAGCATGAAGTACAGGCTCATGAAATGAAATGTACAGACTGTGAGCATGAAGCACAGGCTCATGAAATGAAATGTACAGACTGTGAGCATGAAGTACAGGCTCATGAAATGAAATGTACACACTGTGAGCATGAAGCACAGGCTCATGAAATGAAATGTACAGACTGTGAGCATGAAGCACAGGCTCATGAAATGAAATGTACAGACTGTGAGCATGAAGTACAGGCTCATGAAATGATGAAAGCTTGGGCTTCACTATAGTGGGCTCATGCCGAGTCCTGAGATATTATGGCCACATTTCCCACAGTGCTGTAATTATAACGCATGCCTTGCTATAATCATTATAATAATCCTCCAATTAGACCTGTGTTCATATCTTTCTATATACGTGTTTGTGTTGCATGTCCCCTAGACTAGTTTTACATTCAAGTCATTATAATGGTGTATATTAACCATATATAAACTGGGATATAAACTGGCCTATGCAGCAGTCAGCTTGCCGCATGGAGAGCTGGACTCTAAAAACACTTTGATAACTGTGCGCTATGAACTGCAAAACATGTTCTGTTATTTATTTGTTATTTATTTATTTATGTATGCTGTAGCAGCTGTATTTAAACAACATATATAAAGTCATATTTACTGTCCAACCTGGCCTCTCTTATTGTTTTGACTGACTCCTATATTAAATATGTACTGCAGACTCATCTCATAGTGGAAAATGAAATGCCCCTCGGGAAGACTATTGTTACCTTCTGCGGCTTCGGGCATTATCGCCCCCGTGGGTAACTATAGGCTTCCCTCGGGTTAATAATTTTCCACTATAGCCCTCTTCTCCAGTCCATATTTACTATATATATATATATATATATATATATATATATATATATATATATATATATATATATATATATATATATATATATAAATAAAATACAAGAAATATTGACTAGCATATTTGTAATCAGCAAACTTTAAAATGCCAGGCTTGGCATGTACAGTCTTGGATGATTGTGTCGCTTTGTCTTTTTGTGTTTTTTAAAATGCCAGGCTTGGCATGTACAGTCTTGGATGATTGTGTCGCTTTGTCTTTTTGTGTTTTTTAAAATGCCAGGATTGGCATGTACTGTCTTGGATAATTGTGTCGCTTTGTCTTTTTGTATTTTTTAAAATGCCAGGCTTGGCATGTACAGTCTTGGATGATTGTGTCGCTTTGTCTTTTTGTATTTTTTAAAATGCCAGGCTTGGCATGTACAGTCTTGGATGATTGTGTCACTTTGTCTTTTTGTATTTTTTTAAAATGCCATGGCATGTACAGTCTTGGATAATTGTGTTGCTTTGTCTTTTTGTGTTTTTTAAAATGCCGGGCTTGGCATGTACAGTCTTGGATAATTGTGTCGCTTTGTCTTTTTGTTTTGTTTTTTTCATTTTCAAGATCACCATCACCCAACGATTCCTATTGCTGCTGGCAATTACAAAATATAAGTTTTAAAATACAGTAGGTTAATAAACCTGATTAATGTACATCCACAATTCACTGCAGATAAACTGTTATTGAATAACGTGTAGAGGGGGTAGAAAAGCTGGGTTATTTTCCAGTGCGTGTGTGCGTGTCTGTGTGTGTGCATGCGCGTGTGTGTGTGCGTGCGTGGGTGCGCGTGCGTGTGCGTGTGTGCGTGTCTGTGTGTGTGCGTGTGTCTGTGTGTGTGCGTATCTGTGTGTGTGTGTCTGTGTGTGCGTGTGCATGTGTCTGTGTGTGCGTGTGCGTGTGCGTGTGTCTGTGTGTTTTCTCCATGAACTCCTCAAGGGTTCTCCACCTTCATTGCACATTTAAAGCATTATTATGTGCTTTGCAGAGCATATTTTTTCTGCATTTTATAAATCGCTTGTCTGCATGAAAGAAAGAATACTGCCACTCTCTGTAGACGTAATGATCTTCATTCATTTTGCTACGTCCTTTTTTAATGAACTAGCCGGCGCTTCAGGGAGCCTACTGAAGAAAGAAAGAGAAAAAGGTCAAAGGAGAGAGGCAAATATTGACATGACTAATTAGAGGGATGAATTATTTTTAACCAGGAGACAGAGTGCTTCTTATCAGGGGTCTGGTAGCTCTGTTTGAATCGGCGCTCCTCTGTTTGTGCTGTGGGCTTTCTCAATCCTCTGTAGCTTTCTCAAGCCTCTGTAGCTTTCTCAATCCTCTGTAGCTTTCTCAATCCTCTGTAGCTTTCTCAATCCTCTGTAGCTTTCTCAATCCTCTGTAGCTTTCTCAATCCTCTGTATCTTTCTCAATCCCCTGTATCTTTCAACACTTAGTGTCTCTCAAACACCGACCGGGCTTTGCAGTTGATGACTTGAGGAAACACTTGCATACTGTAGGTTAAGAATTGCTGTGTGAAAGTTGTATTTCTGATCTCGAAGTTAAAGCGTTACTGGACACAGACTTGTACATATGTTTGTTTGTTTGTTTGTTTGTTTGTTTGGTTGATTAAGCAGGAAAGCTAATGGGTAATTCTATAACCTCCTGGCTATATCAAAAGCAAAGGTCTGCACACATTGAGATACTGGCGTTACACTTGGTACACAGCTGCTTTCTATGATTCTTTCTATAAAGATCCATTGCAGGAAAACCTTGACCGTGTGGTGTTAACCACTGGCAGTATCAGTGATAAAGTTTGTTTCCACATAGCCATGTTCCTGCAGCGACGCCATTCCCCTTACCCTGCACCTCTGGGGATGCTTGCTCTCCTTACCCTGCACCTCTGGGGATGCTTGCTCTCCTTACCCTGCACCTCTGGGGATGCTTACTCTCCTTACCCTGCACCTCTGGGGATGCTTGCTCTCCTTACCCTGCACCTCTGGGGATGCTTGATTCCCTTACCCTGCACCTCTGGGGATGCTTGCTCTGCTTACCCTGCACCTCTGGGGATGCTTAGTCTCCTTACCCTGCACCTCTGGGGATGCTTGCTCTCCTTACCCTGCACCTCTGGGGATGCTTGCTCTGCTTACCCTGCACCTCTGGGGATGCTTGATTCCCTTACCCTGCACCTCTGGGGATGCTTGATTCCCTTACCCTGCACCTCTGGGGATGCTTGATTCCCTTACCCTGCACCTCTGGGGATGCTTGCTCTGCTTACCCTGCACCTCTGGGGATGCTTGATTCCCTTACCCTGCACCTCTGGGGATGCTTGCTCTGCTTACCCTGCACCTCTGGGGATGCTTGATTCCCTTACCCTGCACCTATGGGGATGCTTGCTCTCCTTACCCTGCACCTCTGGGGATGCTTGATTCCCTTACCCTGCACCTCTGGGGATGCTTGATTCCCTTACCCTGCACCTCTGGGGATGCTTGCTCTCCTTACCCTGCACCTCTGGGGATGCTTGATTCCCTTACCCTGCACCTCTGGGGATGCTTGCTCTCCTTACCCTGCACCTCTGGGGATGCTTGATTCCCTTACCCTGCACCTCTGGGGATGCTTGATTCCCTTACCCTGCACCTCTGGGGATGCTTGATTCCCTTACCCTGCACCTCTGGGGATGCTTGCTCTCCTTACCCTGCACCTCTGGGGATGCTTGCTCTCCTTACCCTGCACCTCTGGGGATGCTTGATTCCCTTACCCTGCACCTCTGGGGATGCTTGCTCTCCTTACCCTGCACCTCTGGGGATGCTTGATTCCCTTACCCTGCACCTCTGGGGATGCTTGATTCCCTTACCCTGCACCTCTGGGGATGCTTGCTCTCCTTACCCTGCACCTCTGGGGATGCTTGATTCCCTTACCCTGCACCTCTGGGGATGCTTGCTCTCCTTACCCTGCACCTCTGGGGATGCTTGCTCTCCTTACCCTGCACCTCTGGGGATGCTTGATTCCCTTACCCTGCACCTCTGGGGATGCTTGATTCCCTTACCCTGCACCTCTGGGGATGCTTGCTCTCCTTACCCTGCACCTCTGGGGATGCTTGATTCCCTTACCCTGCACCTCTGGGGATGCTTGATTCCCTTACCCTGCACCTCTGGGGATGCTTGATTCCCTTACCCTGCACCTCTGGGGATGCTTGATTCCCTTACCCTGCACCTCTGGGGATGCTTGCTCTCCTTACCCTGCACCTCTGGGGATGCTTGCTCTCCTTACCCTGCACCTCTGGGGATGCTTGCTCTCCTTACCCTGCACCTCTGGGGATGCTTGATTCCCTTACCCTGCACCTCTGGGGATGCTTGCTCTCCTTACCCTGCACCTCTGGGGATGCTTGCTCTCCTTACCCTGCACCTCTGGGGATGCTTGCTCTCCTAACCCTGCACCTCTGGGGCTGCTTGCTCTCCTTACCCTGCACCTCTGGGGATGCTTGATTCCCTTACCCTGCACCTCTGGGGATGCTTGATTCCCTTACCCTGCACCTCTGGGGATGCTTGCTCTCCTTACCCTGCACCTCTGGGGATGCTTGCTCCCCTTACCCTGCACCTCTGGGGATGCTTGATTCCCTTACCCTGCACCTCTGGGGATGCTTGCTCTCCTTACCCTGCACCTCTGGGGATGCTTGCTCTCCTTACCCTGCACCTCTGGGGATGCTTGCTCTCCTTACCCTGCACCTCTGGGGATGCTTGCTCTCCTTACCCTGCACCTCTGGGGATGCTTGCTCTCCTTACCCTGCACCTCTGGGGATGCTTGCTCTCCTTACCCTGCACCTCTGGGGATGCTTGCCACATCAGACGTGTTCATGACTGTGAAACACTGAGCACTGCGGTCTCGTTGACACATCAGCCGTGTTCATGACTGTGAGACACTGAGCACTGCGGTCTCGTTGACACATCAGCCGTGTTCATGACTGTGAAACACTGAGCACTGCCGTCTCGTTGACACATCAGCCGTGTTCATGACTGTGAAACACAGAGCACTGCGGTCTCGTTGACACATCAGCCGTGTTCATGACTGTGAGACACTGAGCACTGCGGTCTCGTTGACACATCAGACGTGTTCATGACTGTGAAACACTGAGCACTGCGGTCTCGTTGACACATCAGCCGTGTTCATGACTGTGAAACACTGAGCACTGCGGTCTCGTTGACACATCAGCCGTGTTCATGACTGTGAAACACTGAGCACTGTGGTCTCGTTGACACATCAGCCGTGTTCATGACTGTGAAACACTGAGCACTGCGGTCTCGTTGACAAACGGAGACAGAGACAAAACAAGGGCTTCCAGTACATGAACCCCAAACACTGGAGCAGACTGGAGACTTGGAAAGAATGATCTGTTGAACAAAGTCCTTCCAGAACAAGACACAGGAAGATCAAAACCCTGAGGTCTTGCAGGAACATCTGGCTTGTGTACGAGACCAGCATGAGCCAGGTTTCCACATGAATGGCTTTTGTATTCTTTCAATGGTGTTGATGACGTCGTTTTAAAGTTACACACACTCTGCACACAATGCGCTGCTGTTACCTGCATACAATGACGGCAAATGAGTAAGAAGGTGAGTGAATGGATTGCTGTTTGTGAATGTCAATACCTTATGAATTGTGATGAAGCTGTAGCTGTGCCAGGCCTCCTCTGTGTATTCTGAGAGGATTGATCTTGGGGATTGTCAATCTGATTGTATTGAAGAGAGTTCATCGCATCGATTGTGGAAGCCATACATGGTTCTTTCCTATCTAAGACATCAGCACCTGTGTTGTTTAGCCCGTTTGCTGCTTTACTCAGTTATACTGAACTGCACCCCTGATGTCTGGAAGCTCCAGTATCACAGTTTCATTTTTGGATTGATATTCCCTACAGGCACTTGTCATTAAGCACCCCCAGTAAAGGGGTTTTAGATGTTTCTGTGAATCGTCTGAAGCTTCTTTATACAAACGTATCGCATCAACCACATGAGATTCAGTCTTCATATTTTCAGTGTTACAGAAACTCCTAAGGCAACATTGACTTGGGACCTGATGAAAGGCTGGTTTACTGTCTTTGCATAACAATTCTCTAAAGGTCATGTGTAATAGTGTGTGTCAATGGAAATTTGACAGGCATTGTGTGCTGTTTGCCCATTGCTGGATTATTCAGCCAGTTTCTTCACTGTGACCAGACTGAATTAATCACACACAAGGTCATTAAATTGAAGCTGATGGAAGTGTTTGTACTTAATGTCTGGCATGCCGGTGCAGCCTTGGAAATCTTACACACTGAAGAGCCCTGACCCAGTGCTTATAAACACTTTCCACAAGGAGCTTTACTGTATGAACCAAAAACAAGACCCTGTTCATTATTATCAAGATAACAAGAACTCCACTGAATGAACCACAGTCCAGGATGGTTTGACAAGGCAGATTCTCCATGAAGGTAAACTCTGACGTGAATGCTCCATTTATCACCCTGTGATCCTCTGTTCTGAGTTTAGGGCTTGATTAGTAAATCTCGCAGGTCCTCTCTCTGTTTCCTGACTCTTGACGGATTTCGTTCAGACGAGAGGAATCGAAATCCTGCCTGTTGAGTGAAGAGACTACAGTGACTGCGGCTGCTAGCTGAGGTTTTTTCTGGCCCGGTTTTGACAGACAGCTTCCTGCTCTCACAGGACACACAGGGGGCAGGCCGCTGGATCAGGATTCTCTGGGAAGGAAAGGATGTTGGTCTTGTTTGAACTCTGAAAAGGGAAACAAAGCAAGATGGAGAGGGGGTGGTGCAATGTACTAAAGTGATTAAATACAGAAATAATAGACCAGTTACAACATCTCGATTAACATGACCCCACTCTCCACCTAGCCCATAATGAATTGCTAAGTTTGCTTTGCTAATCCAGTGTGCTGTAACGCGGCTCTTTCAGATTCCAGAGAGCTGTTATAGGAAGCCTGCTGAGAGGGCATGGAGTGAAAGCTCATTCCATGTAGTCTACCATACTGCATGTTTAGACAGAGCTCCAGTGATGGTGCAAAACGAGGTTCCTATCCCACCACTGACGTGGCTTGGGCTGTTTTCAGCAGTTCATTTACAGAACTCTGACGGTTAGGGTAATGTGTCTGCTGTGGGCTGGGTTTGCTCTGAATGTGTTTAGAAACTCCACCAGTTCATTTACAGAACTCTGTTAGGGTAATGTGTCTGCTGTGGGCTGGGTTTGCTCTGAATGTGTTTAGAAACTCCACCAGTTCATTTACAGAACTCTGTTAGGGTAATGTGTCTGCTGTGGGCTGGGTTTGCTCTGAATGTGTTTAGAAATTCCACCAGTTCATTTACAGAACTCTGACTGTTAGGGTAATGTGTCTGCTGTGGGCTGGGTTTACTCTGAATGTGTTTAGAAACTCCACCAGTTCATTTACAGAACTCTGTTAGGGTAATGTGTCTGCTGTGGGCTGGGTTTGCTCTGAATGTGTTTAGAAACTCCACCAGTTCATTTACAGAACTCTGTTAGGGTAATGTGTCTGCTGTGGGCTGGGTTTACTCTGAATGTGTTTAGAAACTCCACCAGCTCATTTACAGAACTCTGACGGTTAGGGTAATGTGTCTGCTGTGGGCTGGGTTTACTCTGAATGTGTTTGAAACTCCACTCCAGTCCTGTGTGTTAGAACAGGGGTTCCTGTACGTTTGACATTCTGACTGCGGCCCCCCCCCCCAATCACGTTCATGAATGCCACATGCCGTTATTTGTGATAAAGCTGTCATGAAAACAGTAAGTGTTCTGTTGTCTCTCCTCTCTCCACTCAAAGGGAATCCTCTTCTGAGCTGTCTTAATCATGATCAGTATTTTCCATTTGCACTCCCAGTACTCCTGCTTCCTGGCGTAGTCGACTGTTTACAGCAGCCAATGACTGGAATGAGTTTCAACAAAAGTTCAAATTTAGAATGGCTCATATCTGAGGCTGCTTTTAGGCGCAGGGTCGACTCATTGCTGACTGACATCTGTAGTTGCTGCTGAGTTTTCTGATTGATGATTGGTTATGTGTTGTTCACTCCTTGTTCATTTGTCTTTCATGTTGTTTGCTGTGGTGTGGGAGCCTCTGGCCAGGTCCTCATTGTAAATGAGAATTTGTTCTCGATTGACTCATCTGGTTTTGATTGATTGCTTGTTTATTGAGTTTGAGCCTGCAGCTTCACATTGTGTGCTACATTAAAGGAAGGATGGATTTCTCATGAAGAGGTTGAGTTTGAGTCTGCAGCTTCACATTGTGTTCTACATTAAAGGAAGGATGGATTTCTCATGAAGAGGTTGAGTTTGAGTCTGCAGCTTCACATTGTGAGTTACATTAAAGGAAGGATGGATTTCTCATGAAGAGGTTGAGTTTGAGTCTGCAGCTTCACATTGTGTGTTACATTAAAGGAAGGATGGATTTCTCATGAAGAGGTTGAGTTTGAGTCTGCAGCTTCACATTGTGTGTTACATTAAAGGAAGGATGGATTTCTCATGAAGAGGTTGAGTTTGAGTCTGCAGCTTCACATTGTGTGTTACATTAAAGGAAGGATGGATTTCTCATGAAGAGGTTGAGTTTGAGTCTGCAGCTTCACATTGTGTGTTACATTAAAGGAAGGATGGATTTCTCATGAAGAGGTTGAGTTTGAGTCTGCAGGATTTCTCATGAAGGAGAGAACAGTTTCTACATCCTCTTTGTGATATGACCGGATAAAGCTTCTGCTAGCTTTGAATAAAACAGAGGTAAATATTTATGTATTGAAATAAAGGAAGAAAAAATAGTAACTTCAAAGCTAAATTCTGCTAAATTAATTCACAGCGGATACAACCGCAGTTAAAGAGCTCAAATAATGAATATTGAATATTGGTGTTTTTTGCATAATTATAATAGTTTATATTACTCATTACCAGGTATCCTAGTTTTCCGTAATAAAAAATCTGCCTTATTCCGCAATTAAAATAAAAGGCTAAAAATTCTCATTACTCAATACACTAGGACTGCTAATGTGTTATAAATAGAGGAGATAATGAAGTAGACATGAATCAAGACTACAGAGAGGAGGCTGTGTGGTCCAGTGGTTAAAGAAAAGGGCTTGTAACCAGGAGGTCCCCGGTTCAAATCCCACCTCAGCCACTGACTCATTGTGTGACCCTGAGCAAGTCACTTGACTTCCTTGTGCTCCGTCTTTCGGGTGAGACGTAATTGTAAGTGACTCTGCAGCTGATGCATAGTTCACACACCCTAGTCTCTGTAAGTCGCCTTGGATAAAGGCGTCTGCTAAATAAACAAATAATAACTACACCCCATGAATAAAGACCACACCCCATGAATAAAGACCACACCCCACACCTCAATGTTTTCTTCTTGTCTCTGTGCGCCCCAAACACTATGTTGGGTTTAGATTGTGCTTGATGTGTTTGGCTGCTGGATGGCATTCAGATCATTTGTTCTCTAGGGATATGAGTATTCAGTGATATTTTCTATGTTATGTTTGCTGTGTTCTACTGTATTGGCTACAGGGGTCTGATTTGTATTTAATATGGAAAATGGGCTTCGGTAGGCGAGGCCAGGAGAAGGTTATGTTGCTCGTAGGAATGTGTTCCAGTAGCTCATAGATCGTGTGAGGTGGCTTGATGACTTTGTAACAAGCTGTGATGAGCCATGTAAAAGCTCTCCCGGTGAAGCATGGTAAGTCATGGCCAGACCAGTGGGTTGAAAAGTTTATTAAATAACAGATATCCGCTAGTTAGTGTTCGTTCACATCGCAGAGTCTGCACACCACAGTGTTTTAGTTAGTGTTCGTTCACGTTGCAGAGTCTGCACACTACAGTGTTTTAGTTAGTGTTCGTTCACATCGCAGAGTCTGCACACCACAGTGTTTTAGTTAGTGTTCGTTCACGTTGCAGAGTCTGCACACTACAGTGTTTTAGTTAGTGTTCGTTCACATCGCAGAGTCTGCACACCACAGTGTTTTAGATAGTGTTCATTCACGTTGCAGAGTCTGCACACCACAGTGTTTTAGTTAGCGCTCGTTCACGTTGCAGTCTGCACACCACAGTGTTTTAGTTAGTGTTCATTCACGTTGCAGAGTCTGCACACCACAGTGTTTTAGATAGTGTTCATTCACGTTGCAGAGTCTGCACACCACAGTGTTTTAGATAGTGTTCATTCACGTTGCAGAGTCTGCACACCACAGTGTTTTAGATAGTGTTCATTCACGTTGCAGAGTCTGCACACCACAGTGTTTTAGATAGTGTTCATTCACGTTGCAGAGTCTGCACACCACAGTGTTTTAGATAGTGTTCATTCACATTGCAGAGTCTGCACACCACAGTGTTTTAGATAGTGTTCATTCACGTTGCAGAGTCTGCACACCACAGTGTTTTAGATAGTGTTCATTCACGTTGCAGAGTCTGCACACCACAGTGTTTTAGTTAGTGTTCGTTCACGTTGCAGTCTGCACACCACAGTGTTTTAGTTAGTGTTCGTTCACGTTGCAGTCTGCACACCACAGTGTTTTAGATAGTGTTCGTTCACGTTGCAGAGTCTGCACACCACAGTGTTTTAGTTAGTGTTCGTTCACGTTGCAGAGTCTGCACACGACAGTGTTTTAGTTAGTGTTTGTTCACATTGCAGAGTCTGCACACCACAGTGTTTTAGTTAGTGTTCGTTCACGTTGCAGAGTCTGCACACCACAGTGTTTTAGTTAGCGCTCGTTCACGTCGCAGAGTCTGCACACCACAGTGTTTAAGCTGCTTCACTGTTTTTCATGCTGTCAGATTGGATCAGGATTACACCTCGGTTATATTTAGCCGTCTAACAAAGACTATTATTAGGTGAGATTTAGTTTCAGCCCGAGGACAGATACGTTTCCTCTTAATGCTTTTTTTGCAGAAGCTTATTAGAAATGTCATATTCATATCATTTGAACCACTTATATTATTCATAAGAATTTCCTAATTGAATTACAGGGGGGGAAAAATCAAGTAAAAAATAATTATAACTGCTCTAGGCGACCGAATAGAAGTGCTAAATGTGGCTATTGATTGTTCAGATGGATAGTCTCACAGATTGGCCATTACTGAGAGACAGTTTATCTCTGCTGTAGATACAGTATATGACAGCACACTATCTCACTCCTCTTTAGAGCTCTTTATTCATTCTGTTTTATATGATATTCAATCTGTTCTGAGAGTGTGTAATATATGATATTCGTTCTGTTCTGAGATTCTGTAATATTTGATATTCGTTCTGTTCTGAGATTCTGTAATATTTGATATTCATTCTGTTCTGAGATTGTTTAAGATATGATATTCATTCTGTTATGGGATTCTGTACGATATGAAAGCTGCATCTCCCTGATTCCAGTCAGTTTCAGTCACGGAGGGACAGACTCCAGATCTGACAGGCTGGTATAGTTTTGACAGTAGGCTGCTTAGATATTGTTCAGAGTGTAGCGGGCAGTGCTGTGTGCTGCGCTGCTGTTACAGATTCTGTCCCCCTGTGTGTGATATGAGATGAGGTTAAAAGCTCTAATACAGTGAATGGACGAGCCTGGCTCTCTCGCACGCTCATGTGCGGTGCAGGGACTCGCTGGTTCACTTAGTCTGCTCCCTGTTACATGTGCATACCGTCAAATACAGACTCACGTCCGCCTGGTTTCACACACCCTGATTAGCACCAATGTTGATTTAGATAAGTCCAAGACTAGTGCTGATCTGGGTCTATGAAACCAGCCATGCATGACCGGTGTTATTTCCCAATACTCTAGTGGTGATCAATTCAGCTTCATGATGATGTCTCAATCACACACGAGTCAGCATTCAGTTTCATTGAAGTGTGATCGAATGTTGCAATTGAACAGGACAATAATGTTCTGTTTTTTTTTTTTGTTAAATTCTCAGAACCCAAAGATCCCTTTTTTATGTAAGGATTAGTAACATGTTGGAAGACAATAGTTTCCACTCTTGTGGTGTGAATGAAGTGCAGCACATCTTCTTACAAAGCCTTTAAAAGCATAGCTGCTAGTGATAAACAGGCAGTTTGTGGGCATGGATAACGATAGAAGATTGAGTTTAAACATGTTCATCGTGGATTGACACCATGAGCCACTTTCTCTAACCCTCCCACTATTTCACTCTTCTGTGTTCCCTGCACCACTGAGAGAATGCTTTGTACTTAAGAGAATTACTCTGATCCGCTCCTGCCCTGCTCTTCATACTGAGCTTAGAGATTAATATACCTGCGCGCGACGCTGCTTCCAGTAATCCGCTGCTTTGAAAGAGGAATCGCTTCATCCACAGAGGAGAAGACGTGAAGAATCGCTTATCGAACTGCAGTCCTGACTGGAATGACTGCCTCATTCCAGTGTGTCATTAGCTGTCAGTCCTGTCTCTCTCCCTCTGTATGGATGGCTTTATTTATTTGAGTGAATTCATTGCCCTTGGTGTCTGGAGCAGTGATTTAATGTCTCTGATTGATTTAGGGGTCAGTTTGAGCTCATGTATACCCCCACTGAGTTAAAGCACAACTGGACTCTTATTAGTGCTGCAGGGTGCAGTGCTGCAGGAAGTTCGCATGGTGCAGTGCTGCAGGGAGCCAGCAGGGTGCAGTGCTGCAGGGAGCCAGCAGGGTGCAGTACAATGAAATTCAATGTTTTTGAGGAAAATAACCTTTCCGCCTTTACTGAAAAAGCAATTACCGTTCCTTAAGAAAGCACAGCACAAGATGAATGAGACAGCAGACCTCCGATCAGGTTGAGTTTAATAGAGATCCCATTGGGGCTTGACTTGTTTCCACATCTAATTAAAATTAATTCCAAAGTATTAATTTAGTCCCCTGACACTTCCATTTAGTTTCCAGTGCATACTTTGTATGTAAAATTTCGCAGGGTCAAAATGGTCTCTTGTTTGGGGGTAAAGCTTTAATTAGCTTGAGGGTTGTTAACTAACTGCGCTGCGCCGTCCAGAGAAAATGGAAGCACTTCACACAACCACACGTCTGACGACCAGGAGCTGATGTGATGACACGTTCGCATTGCCTTCCATTATGATGTCACAGTGCAGCTTCCTGCAGAATGTCCAGTAGAATGTGTGCGGTATGAAGAAGAGATCTCATGGTTAAGTCTGTGATGAGAACACATACCCTGCGCATGAGGACAGACTCACATCAAACACACATGTAGCTTGTGTACTGTTGTTAACCCGTCCTGTTTGAATAGACTTGCCTATTGTTATTGCATATGGACCCTCTGAACAGTCTCTGGCTGTCAATCAAGAGTAAGGCAGCTGTAAACTTCTGACTCTCTGAGGGTCCTGTAACCCTATAGCAAATCCAGCCTTGAATGAGGGTTATTACTCACAGCATGCAGTAATGATACAAGGTGAAAAGTGGATTAGCACAGCACAGCACAGCACACTATTGGTCCCACAGTAGTGTCATCACCTGCCTCCTGAATGGCTGATTGCTTCTCTGTGTCTCTAGCTGCTTGAAAGCTCCTGAATTCATATTGACTGGCTGGGAGGGGATTGTAGTTAATGGGCGACAGTAACGTGTGTCTTTTTCTTTGTCGTTTGCAGTGGGAGCGCTTGTGGTTCCTGGTTCTCTGTTCCACCTTTTTCCTGATCCTTTTCTGGTTGTATTTCTGGTGGGAGGTCCACAATGACTACAATGAGTTTAACTGGTGAGTACGACACTCTTTCACTTGCCTGGTGAACCTTGTGGATCTTAGAAGGACACTGCTAAGTTTTTTAATGAATAACCAGCTCATAAGCAGCTTCTCTGAAACGCATTAAAAATTGGAGAAGGTACAGGGCTGAATCATCACGCCATCAGAACAATGATAATAAATACTGTGTGCAGAACAATGATAATAAATACTGTATACAGAACAATGATAATAAATACTGTGTGCAGAACAATGATAATAAATACTGTGTGCAGAACAATGATAATAAATACTGTGTGCAGAACAATGATAATAAATACTGTGTGCAGAACAACGATAATAAATACTGTGTGCAGAAAAATGATAATAACTCCAAATGGAATGAACAGAACCTAGAAGCACTCCCAATGACTGCAAACATCCTACAAGGACAAGAGAAGCTCCAACACATCCCAGGTCATTCTGGTCTGTCGCTGTCCCCACAGGTTCACTTTTGCACCTGCTTTGCTCTCTGTACAGGTTTTTATATAACAGGACAGGCTATTGGAGTGACTGGTCAATTCTAATACTCGTCACGACCGCGGCTGGCTTTTCCTACGTTGCTTTTTTACTGGTAAGTTGACTTTCCTAATTCATCGTTTTACTGGGGTTTCAAGTGTCACGTGTGAGGCAGATTGAGGAGTCAGGACTCGAGTGCAGTCGTTATTATTCTAATAATAATAATCTTCTCCTGACACCCCCTCTGCCTCTCAAGCAGAGACTGGCAGCTGTGCTTTGTTATTATTATTCCTGCTCGCTCTGTGATGTGAGCGAATATCACTTCACTTTTCACTGGAGATGGATTGAACCCAGGCAAGCCCACGGCACCTCCTGACAACGTACTGGAGTCATTTATATGTATTTTAGCAGCCGAAGAAAACCAAGTGCTGCATGAAAAGTGAATGAGGAGTTGCACTGGAGAGCACCACAGGGACTGTGCAACACTTCATTTTATGAGGCTTGAGAGCGCAGCGCCTGGGGCATGCTCTTCAGTCAGGCACATTAACTGTGAACACACTGCGCTTGGCTTCTTATTAACAAGGGCAGTGTGCGCTTCTGTCTTCCAGATTCTAGCACTGTGTCACACAGCGGTGGGACAGCAGATGAACCTGCACTGGATGCACAAGGTAATGCAGAGCCGCGTGGATATTCCACTGCATGTCTACCTGGCTTCCTAGCTGTGCACTTCAAGTGTGTTTATAATGGAAATGCGCATGCGCTCTTCATTTCCACCTTGAGGCATTTAGTCCCATCCTGCTTCCACTCCAAGAAGGTATTCTGCAGAAGCGGTTTGATTTCGTGTAAAGGGAGTTTCAGTAAATGTCAGCGTGGTGGCAATAGCAGGAGGGTTACAGAGAGATTATTATTTGTGGTGTTTGTTTCATGCCTTTTATCTAAGCGGTGTTCTTTGCCTCATAGCTGTCTCTTTCTCTTCAGTTTGCAGTGACAGTAGCCCTGGTAGTTACTGTGATATCAATGATCTCTATGGAACAGCTTTGGGGAGAGGAATGGGACATTCTGCTTCTCTCATTCCAGGTGAGTGTGAGCCTGCATGCTTACAATATGTGACCTCTCTGTGTGAGGAATGCACAAGAATCAAAGAGAGCGAGGAAAGAGCTTATTTGCTGAGCTTATTTGCTGTATTGTCTTATGTTGATCCCACCCACTTTACAGAGTTTAACCCGGAGACATTACCTGGCTTGCTGTAATGTTTTGATTTGCTTTCTGGCTCGGTATTGCTGATGTTCTCCCCATCGACTGTGCAGCAGTAACGCTGCAGAACCTCCACACGCTAGGAGATCCCTGTACGCCGCTTGCTCTCGGAACACTCCACTGAACTGCCTCTTTGTTTCTGTTTCTAGGCTACAGGTCCATTCTTGCACTTAGGAGCTGTAGCAGCCATTACCCTGCTGGCCTGGCTTGTAGCTGGGCAGTTTGCACGAGCAGAAAAAAGCTGTAAGTAAAAAGTCTCTTCTGTGTTCATAGAAACCCTCTCTAATCTGGACATTCAGCAAAAGCTCCAGTCCAGATTAGTGATTCTGATGGTACCATGCTAAAAATGCCTTGTGACAGCCCTGTGCATGAAACATACAGACAGAGGCACGTTTTGCACAATCGTCACACAGAGCTGTGATGTTGAAATTCCTACAGCTGCAGTTCTCAGCCTGCGTTGCATTATGACAGCATGGTTCAGATTAATGGAGTTTTCTGTACTTGTATCAAGAAGACATCCCTACCAGAGTCCGGGCTGGTTTAATCACTGACAACACTCAAATAAACAGACACCCTTGGAGAGACAAATAGGAGCATTGCATCCATTAGTGTCACTAAAACCGGGCTGTAACTTCTGTGCTTGGCCAGAAAGGACCTGTGAAGTGTAGAATGCAAATGGAATGGCAGAGCATTCCGGATTCTTCGCTTGATGTGTAAGGAGTGATCCTCCATTATAATTCAACATCAACCCTGTCCTTGAAGGACAACGTTCCCAAGTCTCCAGCTCTGCTGACCTTCACCTCAATATGAAGAAGCCACAGCTTCACAGTGGCTTCTGCAGTGTCTCATCTGTACAAAACCACAGCTTCACAGTGGCTTCTGCAGTGTCTCATCTGTACAAAACCACAGCTTCACAGGGGCTTCTGCAGTGTCTCGTCTGTATAAAACCACAGCCACATTTATAAGAAGGTATTACACTGTGGGTGTTTGGAGCGGACAGTCACATTTATAAGAAGGTATTACACTGTGGGTGTTTGGAGCTGACAGTCACATTTCTAAGAAGGTATTACACTGTGGGTGTTTGGAGCTGACAGTCACATTCATAAGAAGGTATTACACTGTGGGTGTTTGGAGCTGACAGTCACATTTATAAGAAGGTATTGCACTGTGGGTGTTTGGAGCTGACAGTCACATTCATAAGAAGGTATTACACTGTGGGTGTTTGGAGCTGACAGTCACATTCATAAGAAGGTATTACACTGTGGGTGTTTGGAGCTGACAGTCACATTTCTAAGAAGGTATTACACTGTGGGTGTTTGGAGCTGACAGTCACATTCATAAGAAGGTATTACACTGTGGGTGTTTGGAGCTGACAGTCACATTCATAAGAAGGTATTACACTGTGGGTGTTTGGAGCTGACAGTCACATTCATAAGAAGGTATTACACTGTGGGTGTTTGGAGCTGACAGTCACATTCATAAGAAGGTATTTCACTGTGGGTGTTTGGAGCTGACAGTCACATTTATAAGAAGGTATTACACTGTGGGTGTTTGGAGCTGACAGTCACATTTCATAAGAAGGTATTACACTGTGGGTGTTTGGAGCTGACAGTCACATTCATAAGAAGGTATTACACTGTGGGTGTTTGGAGCTGACAGTCACATTCATAAGAAGGTATTACACTGTGGGTGTTTGGAGCTGACAGTCACATTCATAAGAAGGTATTACACTGTGGGTGTTTGGAGCTGACAGTCACATTCATAAGAAGGTATTGCACTGTGGGTGTTTGGAGCTGACAGTCACATTCATAAGAAGGTATTACACTGTGGGTGTTTGGAGCTGACAGTCACATTCATAAGAACGTATTACACTGTGGGTGTTTTCTCTCTCTCTCTCTCTCTCTCTCTCTCAGGTTTCCAGGCTGTTTTACTCCTCACATATCTGACAGTTTTAACAGCACTTTACCTGGTTCCTCTGTCGATCACCTCACCATGTTTAATGGAGAAGAACAACCTGGGACCAAAGCCAGCCATCATCGGCCACCAGGGAGCCCCAATGGTAGGCAGTGACCCTGAACTGTGCAGGCAAGGCAGCCGGCTGCTCGCGTGGGATTAGGGAACCTTCACAAGGGTGTTTCCACATGGGGAGGGTGAAGTTGTGTCTCATTCTGAGACGACCAGCAAAGACCGACTGTACCGAAGTTAGCTGCTTCAAACTGATCAGTAGACTCCTGCTGCTTTTCAGACATTCATGTCTTTCCAACCAGCCCAGTGCTGAACGGTGCTGTCAGCAGCACTCCTCTATTGACTGATCACCTGAGAGTAGTTTACACAGCGACAAAGAGAACTTGCTTGCTGTTCATTCTTTTCAGATGTATTACCTGTAGCCTGCGTTGATTGCATGTGCATATTTATTAATAATCTCTATGCATATTTATTTTAGTTTTTATGTATCTTTAGACATGTGCTTGAATCCTGAATTACGTTGTTTGTATGTTGAGCGACATTAATGCACTGATAGGGTTCCTCTGGCGGTGGAAGAGTTCAGTGGAGAGGTGATTGAAGTCTTTAAAATCTTAATAACAATACTTTAATAGATAGATTTAGGACAGAGGGAAGGAGACACTTCTTCACACAAAGAGTGGTGAGGGGATGGAATGGGCTGCCTAGTCATGTTGTTGAAGGAGACACTTCTTCACACACAGAGTGGTGAGGGGATGGAATGGGCTGCCTAGTCATGTTGTTGAAGGAGACTCTTCTTCACATACAGAGTGGTGAGGGGATGGAATGGGCTGCCTAGTCATGTTGTTGAAGGAGACTCTTCTTCACACACAGAGTGGTGAGGGGATGGAATGGGCTGCCTAGTTGACAGAGAGGCAGTGCTAAGCAGGGCACGGTCCTACAGACTGGGCTACACTCATTGTGAAATTTAAATGCTTGTCTGTTTTCAGTTCATGCCTTAAATTGCAGTTCTTTTACCATGCAGCATTTAAACACTGCCAGAAAAACATGCTTAATACGAGATTATTCCAGATACAAATCTTAGTCCAGTAAACAGCATCTTTTGATTTATTCTGATTTTGTAGATGGATGATTAATACAATCAGTCAGAACTTCTAAACTGCTCAAATGAAGTACTGCAAATGAAAATGAAAGCACACTCAAATCTGCAAAGTAATGAACTGGATGTGCAGAAAACAGCATATTCTTAATTGCAACTGTAATTGAGAAACCATGCATAATAAATTCAATTATTGTAGCTAGACTGTAGCTTGATGGGGCCAAACGTACACTTGCTAAACAATCCAACTACTTAATGTCCAATACATTGATTTAGTGTGTGTGTGCGTGTACATGTCATGTCTGCTTGGCTGCAGTCGCTCGGTTGGATAATAAGTCTGTTTCCCTGGATAAAGACTGACTGGGAGCCTGAGCTGTCACCCTCGGGCTCTCAGCAATAGATTACATAAATTACCCCCCCCCCCCCCCCCTGGCTGACACTTTGACTCCTCCCGGCGCGAGCAGCTGGCAGGATGCAGAGCTCCCTCCTGAAACTTGTTCAAGGGACAGCGGGCATCTAGTCTGTCACTGGCTGCCTGTCATTACCAGCAGTGCCTCCCCTAGCAGGAGGACACATGCACAGCCTCATGGTATATCAGGGACAGAAATAACACTCCTATTGCACAGCAGTTTCACCCATTCCACATAGGAATTCCAGCCGTAGTGTACAGGTAACAAGCTCAGGTGTGTCTTTATTAAACTCATAGCAAAACCAGGAATGGATCAAACGGCTGTGCACCGGGAGTCTTCTTTCCACCCCTGTATCTGTCAGCTTCTTCCTTTTCTTCCTGATAAAGTTAAATACACACGGTCCTGTTGAGGTGTTTCTTATCATTATGGAGCTAAGATGACTGATCATTTAAATACATTGAAATGTTGTTACAGCAGAGCGTACAGGGATAGCAACAGTTTTCATTTCTGTTTCCTTTTTAATTTCATTTTTTGAAGCTGGCTCCAGAAAACACTCTGATGTCATTCCAAAAGGCTGTAGAACAGAAGGCCAGTGGGCTTTACGCTGACGTCAAAATCAGGTAACACGACTGTTTGCATTGGCTTGAAAGAGGGCCACTCTGAAGCTGAGCCACTTTGTGGCGTGGAACTTGCTTTCAGGAGACTAGGCTTCAGGCCACTGCACGGCACACCAGGGGAGACTTGGGGTTGACACAGCAAAGCTGCCTCAGACTAGGTCTCCCGGTCTCCTGGAAGCAGGTTTCAAACCACTGTTCCTGAAAAAGGGTCTTCTTGTTCCCTCAGCTTAAGACGCTGGTCAGGGGTTGGGGGGTACCTGCGGATGCCAGACTGGGGGTGCTGATAAGAAATCTTGAAGCAAAGAATAGCATTCAGTCCAGAATGGTGGAATCTTGAGTCTGTGGAAGATCATGAGGAGTCATGCTGTGCGTCTGTGCAGAGCGTCTAGCAGCTTGGATTACAATCCCCACTCTCCAGGACGCTCTGAAAGGAGAGTGATAGGATGCACGCTGCAGAGGCTGGAAAACATGCCTGCACACACTGCATTGCTGGCACTCTCTGAAGCACTTTTAGGATTTAAATGGCAAGTGGTCTGCGTTGAAATGGGATTGTGATTTAACATGAATAAACAAAACAATGCATGTACACTGAAGGGCTATTCCTGTTCTGCTGTGGTATATTAGACATATCCTTTGCTTGATTATATTAAGAGAATGACATTCTATTTCAAGTGCCCTGATTTGATGAGGCTTCAGATTGTCGTGCAGTGCACCTGAGACCATTCCAGGCTTTGTGTAGAACCCCCTGTTACCAAGGTAACAGCACAGCCGAGTTTCCACAGTGACCTCTAGTGGACACATCCCTTCACTGCAGACCCACGGTGCATTGTAAAGGCAGCTGTGTGCTTTCTCCCCTCAGCCACGATGGAGTCCCCTTCCTAATGCATGACAACACTCTGCGCAGGACGACGGACGTGGAGAAGCTGTTTCCAGAGAGAGTGGGTCAGGACTCCTCCATGTTCAACTGGACTGATCTGCAGGCACTCAACGCAGGGCAGTGGTTCCTCAAGGTATCTAGTGCTATGGAGAACAAGCCTACAGTGTGGGCATCGGGATTGCATTGTACTGTGAAGACCAGCATAGACTCATTGTGCTGTGAAGACCAGCATAGACACATTATATAGCATGCACATAGATTTCATTATACTGTGAGCATGCACGTAGATTTCATTATACTGTGAGCATGCACATAGATTTCATTATACTGTGAGCATGCACGTAGATTTCATTACTGTACGCAGGCGCACAGCTACTAATACTAATGACAGTGCCGCTGTAGTGACGCCTGTTCTCTCTATTTCCCAGGATGACCCGTTCTGGACCGCATTGTCGCTCTCGGAGGCGGATTGGGCCCTCGCTGGAAACCAGTCTGTTTGCACCCTGAGTGAAGTACTGCAGCTGGCAAAGAATAGCAGCAAGTCCATCCTGTTCAATGTGAGGAGGCCTCCCCCGGAGCACCCGCACCGAGAGAGCTGGATCAATGTGACCCTGCACACAGTGCTGCAGTCTGGAATCCAGCAGCAACACGTGAGTCACGGTGATGCTCAATGAGATTCCAGTCCTTTCATTCCAGGATGAATGAAATAGGTCACCCCTGTCCTGTTGATGGATCATTACCAATCCCATTAATAAAACACAAGGACCAGGCTGGGATCAAGTGAGACATGCAGCTCAGAAAAAGCATGTCTTCTGTAAGAACTACTAAATGCAAGGATAAGCAAGGGCTGCATGCATTTATTTTTGTGCAAAGAATGTTTGGAATCCTTCCTTATCCTTGTGCAGTCCTTGCATAGTTCTTGCATGTCTTGCTTGATCCTTGACTGAAATATATACTGAGACGTTAATGGACATTCCCGTTGTTTTCACAGACAGGGTCAGTGTACAAACTCAGTGCTGCTTTCTGACCCCTGCTAGTTCCCTGTTTTATGGAGCATCAATCAATCATACCTCCAGGCCCAGTAAGAGTGTCACCAGCTTGTGTTAACATTCTCTGAACCCGTGAAGCTGGAAAGCTTGGCCCTGTTTTTCAGCAGAGGTTTGAGTTGTGCACAGTTACCAGAAGCTGCAGCTCTCGCTGCTCCTGCCTGTAATCCGCTGCTTCTCTGCAGGTTCCAGTAGCTGCGGCTCTCTCTGTTCCTGCCTGTAATCTGCTGCTTCTCTGCAGGTCATGTGGACTCCTGACACAGACAGGCAGCTGGTGAGGCAGGCGGCTCCGGGGTTCCAGCAGACCTCCGCTGTCAAAAAGAGTGTGAAGATACTTCAGGAGGAAGGCATAGTCAGACTGAATCTGAGGTACAACCAAGTCAGCACCCAGGAAATCAGGTACAGACATAGACATGGCTTTATTTCTTTATTTAGTGCATGTATTTATAATGTTAGAAAAGTAAAAAGAGCGCTGAGAGCCTCTCTGAGGCGAATCATCAGGTGCAGTTGACATGAACTGCTTTTAATATGCATTATTTCTATATATATATTATATAATATTGACAGTATTTACACTGACTGGCCAATACATGGTCAAATAAAAATTTAAAAAAAAACTAGTCTGCATTGCATGCAAATCTACTTGGTCACGTGACATGTCATGTGATCCACTCAGAGTTGTGTGCAGCTATTCAGCAGCAGTCTTGTTAAAGCAGAAGGGTTCCGGTGACTGTACAAGGGCAATGAGTAGCGGTCGGGCCCTCAGCTGAAATATTTGTCCTCTCGTCCTGCTAGCACACATCTCGCTTGTCTGGACCCGTCTAAGCTGGGTCACAAGGTGAACCCATAATAGACATTGCTTAGCTCACTCTAGGTGATCCGTTTGGACACACATTGAGTCAGCCGTCCATGCATGCGTATCCATGGAGACCCGGTGCCCCAAAGCTAAAGAGTGCTTGTGTTTGGTGTCAGGGACTCCAGAGAAGGGAACGTGAGCCTCACCCTGTTCACAGTGAGTGAGCCGTGGCTGTACTCCGTGCTGTGGTGCAGTGGAGTTCAGTCTGTCACCTCCGACTCGCCTCACATCCTCAGGAAGCTGCCTTATCCCATCTGGCTCATGGTAAGAGACACCATGACAAGGTGGCTTATCCTCCAGTTTGAGGCTTGTTTTCCAGTTTGGGTTACAGGTGGTTCTGACGTGGTGTAATTGTAACCTGGTGCTTTTTACTGAAGTGAATGTAGTGCTGAAGTGCTTGTCCTGCATTCCTAAGTCGTTGCCATGAGTTCATTCTTGGCGTCTGTAGAAAGCTCTTTATGAATTGCAGCAGCATTGCTTTTATATGATGTAGTGTTAGTGATGAATCTCTGCACTGTACATGCTTTAACTTGCACAGCAGATTAGCTCACTTATTGACTTTCTCCGGGCATTTCAATCACACAGCCTGGCAGCATGTTTGGGCATTTGGAACAGATCCCTGATCTGCATCTGCACAGATCCCAATGCATTGTTTTAATGGGGTTGGGAAGTCTTAATAAATGAACATTGGTCACTTTTTTTTTTTTTTTTGCTAATTACATTTTTGTAAGTCTCTGTAGATTTGTTCATTTCAGTGGAAATCAAAGCGATCCGAAACTGCCCATACCTGTTCATTAGTAAATAAGCACCCTTCTTTGCTGCTCACTCTCCTGCGGGTATGACAGCATTCCTCAGACTCCTGCATAACTGTGTATAGCTCATCCTCGTTTAAAAGTCTGCCTTGCTGTACTGAGGTAAACTCCTTTAGTCCGATACAGAATATAAAGCCAATGACACGTCTGTCTGTTTGTTGGTTTGGGCGCCTCTAGTGGTTCCCCGGTGCTCCTGCAGTGTTTGCTTCTTGAAATCAGCCTCTTTTCCGCTCTCCTTTTCAGCCTCCAGAGGAATACAAGCTGCTCTGGATCACAGCGGATGTCATTTCTTTTATTGTAATAATAGGAGTTTTTGTGCTGCAGAAGTAAGTATCGCTATTTATTTTATTCTTAACTGTATTGAACTTGCAGTGTACTGCACATAGAGACAGTCTCTCAGGCCACTCCTGCTAACATGACTGTGACTTTCAGGCTGCCTCAGCCCTGCATTATTACCTATTGACTTCAGCTAGCGGTTTGCTGCCTGCCCCAGTTACAGGAATGAAAGATAGATCTATTGTTATTATTATTATTAGAAGGTATGCTAGCAGAGCAGATCACCTTATTGCCACTGATGCCCTGATTGAGTATATATGTGAATACTGATAGAAATGTACACTACAGTCCTGCAGGACTTGCACAGTGTTGTGGGTGAAGGATTTCTCACATGCGCCCTGCCTGTGTTAAACCATACAGTACAGTATGAATTCAAAAGCATTTCATTTGTGGTGATGAGTTTGCAGCATTCCTGAAATCCATATACAAGTAATTCAAATGCACTGATAGACACACCCTGGAATGAAGAATAACCGGGTTCTCGATCTATCTGTTAAGCATTTTAAAGTGTGCGTGCGTACGTGCGTGCGTGCGTGCGTGCATGCGTGCGTGTGTGTGTGTGTGTATATATAAAGCAGTAAGTCCACCTATACTTTCTATTGTCTGAGGGGCTGTTTAGCTTTTTTGATCAATGTGTTACATGAACATCCTGCTCTCATCTGATGGGGGTGATATTTCATCAGCTTTCATCCCGTCAATACCCGACGTTCCCAACACAGACTTCATCAGCCCTAGTGCGAGTCCTGCAGCATGTAGGAGTGAGGGTGCAGTGGCTGTGACTGCCCAGTGCAGCTCCTTCTATTCATGACAATGCCTGCCTTTTATTTCTGAGTACAGTGCTGCTGCGGACCATCGAAGCCCGGGTCAAAGCAAGGATGCTTCCCTAACTGGCATTGTAAAGCCTTGGCACATCCCCAGCCAATCGGCACGCTCCGTTCCCTCCGATCCTAAGAGAACATAGTACAGTAATATAACCCTGTAGTGTAATGTCTGTGGCACTGAGGAGCGTTCAGACTGCTGGGCTGGGCATTGCAATGCTAGCAGCCACTCCGAGCTCGTGACAGACCTGTCATTCTCCAAAGAGGATGACCTAATGGACAGTTCAATATGTACTGTACATGATCAGATCTGCTGCTAGGAAGTCACTGTGGAGGACAGTGCAAGGGTTGCATGGACAGGGTGTACTGGAAGCACAATGCTTGCTGAATGATGGCTACCAGGTTCCATCATTAGGCTGTTAGACCATCAGTCTTTACCAGATAGGGATGTCTAAGGGGTATGGTAGGGTAGGGTAGGGTAGGGGAGGGTTAGGGGTAGAGTAGAGATAGGGTAGGGTAGGGTTGGGTTGGGTTGGGTTATATCATGCTGTAGTTCAGTAAGCAGCCCAACAGTCTGTGTGGAAGCACAGTGTGGGGTAGGGTAGGGTAGGGTAGGGTTATATCATGCTGCAGCCGTGCAGTCTGTGTGGAAGCACAGTGTGGGGTAGGGTAGTGTTATATCATGCTGCAGCCGTGCAGTCTGTGTGGAAGCACAGTGTGGGGGAGCTGAAGCAGCTGAACGAGGAACATGAACTGACTTCTCTTCTCTTCTCGCCTTGTTTTGTGTTTTTTTTTTCCTTTCTTCTCTGACTGCTGTGCATGCTCCTCTTCTGTGCTGCATTCTGGTATCTCACAGCTATCACATGATCAGGTAACTGACGCCTCTCTACCCATGATGCTCTCTCCCTCCCTTTCTCCCTTCCTTTATCTCCCCCCCCCTCTCTCTCTCTCTCTCTCTCTCTAACTCTCTCCTCCTCTCCCTTTTAACTCTGTAGCTTTGAAAGGTCGTATTGCAGACTGGTTGTACTAAACTGAGTTTTATCAAATGATATCAACAATGTTTATTAACTCTTTCAACAAGACAGACCGATGCAGCAATATATAACCTGTATGGACTGAATGGGCAGTCCAGACCGATGCAGCAATATATAACCTGTATGGACTGAATGAGCAGTCCAGACCGATGCATAATATATAACCTGTATGCACTGAATGGGCAGTCCAGACCGATGCAGCAATATATAACCTGTATGGACTGAATGGGCAGTCCAGACCGATGCAGCAATATATAACCTGTATGGACTGAATGAGCAGTCCATGTTCAGATGAGCAGCCTCTCAGTATACTCATGATGTGAAGTAGCTGTCTTGACATGTGATTGAGTCTGAACCTCGCACTGACAGTGAATGACTGCCTTGATTCTTCAGTGTGATGTATTTGTTTTAGAGCAGTCTGCCCCAGTTGAACCGCGACTCATGTAAACATTTCCAATCTTTACATCTTATAAAGGACTGCGGACACGCTGAGCATAGACGCATACAGTATCTTAAAACTGGATAACGAATGAACTGCTGCTCTTATCAGCTCTGAGAACAAAGGGGGCACCACTGAAACATTTGAAAGGTTATTTTGGGGTATTTACATTCCAAATAGAATCTGCTGAATTGTCATGAGCAGTGTCCAGCACTGTGTCAGTGCAGTAAAGGGCATGTTAAACACGGGCGGCCTGAAAGGAGGTAGGACAGCAGTGTGCGGAAATGAACGGAAATGAGTGGAAATGAACAGCAATGAGTAGAAATGAACAGCAATGAGTAGAAATGAACAGCAATGAGTAGAAATGAACAGCAATGAGTAGAATTGAACAGCAATGAGTAGAAATGAACAGCAATGAGTGGAAATGAATTGAAATGAACAGCAATGAATTGAAATGAACAGCAATGAGTGGAAATGAGTAGAAATGAACAGCAATGAATTGAAATGAACAGCAATGAGTGGAAATAAATTGAAATGAAAAGGTTTTTGTGACAGTGAATTCTGCAAAGGGTCTGTTTCATTGTGCTTGGTGGTGATCGTGTGTTTAATGTTTGAATGTTTCTTATTGATTTTTCATGGCACCCTCTCACTGACCTGGCTGAGGTTATGTTTGTGATGGTGGTTGTGTTGATGTTTCATGGCACCCCATCACTGACCTGGCTGAGGTTAGGCACATTGCATGATGTGGTATACACAGAGCACATGCCTTGGATAAGAGCGTACACTTTCAAAGTGACATGTGAAGCGTGCAGCGGCCCCTTGTGTGTGGTCGGCCTCATTTTATATGAGATGTATCATGAAGTGATATTGCTCGGTAGATGGCATGGCGTACTTGGAGAGAAGTTACCTGTATTCACCCAGGACTGCACATGCATCACGTATTCCAGCAGTATCAAAGCTCTCAAATGTGGGGAAGGGAAAGGTGCTTCCTGGCCCTGTAGAAATCACCCAGGCTTCGTGGAAACGTCACCGCATGGATATATGTTGATCTTATTTCAGAGCAACTGCTGTTTTAACCCTTTCATTGCTTTATATGGGGAAAAAATGGCATGTGGCTCATGCATCTGTCCCCATATAAAGACAAGAAGTTTTTATTTTTAATCCATCCCCATATGAGGTTGACATGCCTAATGCAGGCTGCTATTCACACAGCTGTTGTGTATGCAGGCTGCTGTTCACACAGCTGTTGTGTATGCAGGCTGCTGTTCACACAGCTGTTGTGTATGCAGGCTGCTATTCACACAGCTGTTGTGTATGCAGGCTGCTGTTCACACAGCTGTTGTGTATGCAGGCTGCTGTTCACACAGCTGTTGTGTATGCAGGCTGCTATTCACACAGCTGTTGTGTATGCAGGCTGCTGTTCACACAGCTGTTGTGTTATGTTGCAGATGGCGTCTGGGAAGCATAAGGAGCTACAATCCCGAGCAGATCATGCTGAGCGCTGCGGTGCGCAGGTCCAGCCGAGACGTGAACATCATGAAGGAGAAGCTCATCTTTTCAGGTACCCCCAGAATCCACTGATAAGTGTGACAGACAGACAGACAGAATCAGTTTCATAAAAAGGCTAAGATTATATATATATATATATATATATATATATATATATATATATATATATATATATATATATATATATATATATATATATATATATATATATATATAATGTTTGACTCTAAAATGAATGTAGAAATAAAGACTCAAATAAAGCCTGAGCTAAGAGTCCCCACAGCGGACTCCTCTGAGTGCTGACTCTCCTTTCCTTTGTTCCAGAAATGAATAACGGTCTTGGCAGTGCAGAGGAGCTGTCCCTGTGCTCTGAGAACAGGTATGAGGGCTACACTAACGAAGCAATCACTCCCAGAGACCAGCAGCACCATGCCAGGATGCAACCCAGCTACACACAGAAAACACCTTGCATCCTGCAGGATCACTAACCAATGGGATTGTGTTTCTTTCCACTTAACTACTGCTTCTTCTGACACGTTATTGCTGATTTGTTGAAGATGTGTTTTGTAACAGGAAAGTCAGACAGTATCCTTGTAGTTTGGGTTTGTAGAACCTGCAGTGATCGGGGGAAACACAGGCTGAGAAAAGATGTGCTGGCAGCATCAAAACACAAACTGTGGGACAGAGGGGGGGGTCTGTTTGTTGTTGTTTTCAAGTCCTTGGCAAATGAGTGACTTTATGTAAAAAGTTTTGATGTGGTTTGACAATAAAGATACAGTTTATTCAGAAGATATATAATATACCGTAGTAGCCAAGTAGCCTTTTAGGCCCTGTCCACACTACATACCTGACCTGAAGAAATGCACTCCAAACCGTTCTCATTAATCCAGCTCAAAGCCTCCACACTGAAGAACCGTTTCATGTTTAGGCCCTGTCCACACTACATACCCGACCTGAAAACGGCACTCCAAACTGTTCTCATTAATCCAGCTCAAAGCCTCCACACTGAAGAACCGTTTCATGTTTAGACCCTGTCCACACTACATACCCGACCTGAAAACGGCACTCCAAACCGTTCTCATTAATCCAGCTCAAAGCCTCCACACTGAAGAACCGTTTCATGTTTAGACCCTGTCCACACTACATACCCGACCTGGAGAACGGCACTCCAAACCGTTCTCATTAATCCAGCTCAAAGCCTCCACACTGAAGAACCGTTTCATGTTTAGACGGGCGTAATGCGCGCACACACCATTAGAATAGTTTGGTTACAGTTCCTAGCAGCGCAGTGAACAGTGGAAATGAATACGATAGTATCCCACCATGCACTGTATTTTATTTTAAAATAATGTGTTATGCTTTATATTAATAGAGGTGCGTATTGCTAAAAAGAAATAAAACAAGTATTTTGGAAAAAGTAAATACGAACACACACCCCACACACACAAGTTGGGCTTGAAGTTTTCGGGTTTTATTTTTAATCAGGTGACATCCCTTTAAAACAAATTGAGCTGATTCTGTTTTTATAATTAAACTCAGGACAAAGCTGTTAATTACAAGACAATCTTTGTTTTTACCTTCATATCACCGGAGCCTAATTCTGGATTTCACCAAACATACCACAAAGCATTTGGGGATATTGGAGGATACACAAAAAATGTAGTTGGGTACTACAGTGTCCACACTTCTGATAAACCACACTACCGATGCGATCTAATTAGAACCAGACTCGAGACTACCCGAGGTGGGCTGGAGTCCGGTTCTCGGGTTCAGTATTAAACGCTGCGGAGTGTGGACGCTAACTGTATTTAGCACTTTTAACTCGGTTTAAAGGTATGGTGTGGACAGGGCCTTAGTTAGTTATGTGTGTAGATATGGACGTATGTATGTGTGTATTTATTGTGAGAATAGTTAGAAAATGTGGACTCAGTAGGTGACGTGGCACATGAGTGTAGTGATCCCCAGGAGGAGCTGAATACATTTACACAGTATGGAGAGGAGGGAGGGGGAGTAATATAATGAAACTTCAAGATCTCTACATCCCAGTGTGTTCCCAGTCACCCAGCTGTGTTTGAAATGTGCACCGTGGCTTTGATTCTTTACTTCCAGGAGCGGATCCACAGGAATATGTATTCTTCATGAAGTGAAAGTGTGGATATGCTTTGCTGGGATTTGAATTGTGTGTGTGTGAGTGTATCTCAATCAAACCTGCTTATTCTTACCTTTTCAATACGGCACACAGATTGCGTGACAAGTCTGGTTGAGTCTCTGGTCCGGTTCATTCTCATTGTGTATCAATCTGCTTGACCAGTGTTTACAGGGGAAAGGGGACCGTTTTGAGGAGCTGTCCCATTCTGAACTGTGGACTGAACCACGGGTCAGTCTGTGAGGATTTCAAGCCATCAATACAGTTCAAAGGGTTAAATTCACATCAAACAAGACAATCAGGTTTTTGCGATCTGGTGTCTGAACAGGTTCAGCTGGAAACCAAACAGAGAGAGAGAGAGACGCTGTGAAGAGAACAGCATGCTCTGAATTCAAGGACAGGTTTATATGGAGCAGAGTGGGTGGAATGTTAGACACCATGTTATGCACCTTTGTATATCTCAGCAAAAAGAATTACAGTCAGCAAATATCTGCCACTTACAGAATGACTGGCTGTTATTTACAAGTATTTCCTCCAGTTACATGTTTGGTGCTGTTTCTTTGGGACATTCTTGTTTGTTTGTATTTGTATGCTTTTTTGTGATACCAATCTGTGCAATAAATTATTTTCCAATTTGGATTGGAGTCAGTTTGCGGGAATCACACACAGCTTCGATCAAGCAATCTGCAGCTCCTTTCAGTGATGCAGGACCTGCGCAGGCAGGATCATTCCTGTTAATCCTGCGAAGATCTACCTTGCCAACGCCTGTGTCACACATTCAATACACAAACAGGACTGATGAGTGTGAGGACCACATTTATAACAAACAACACGGCACACGACACAATATATTAGTACAGCACCTGTGTGCTTTTCAAAAATGATACCCAACCCCTCCAAAAAAAAAAAAAAAAAAAAAAAAGAAGAGAATATAGCAATGTTCCTGCTGTATGCAATAGTCAGCTATAGCTCGGGTCAAGAGTTCTGCATCACCTGGAAGGTTAGGATTGAGATTATATATAAAAATATATAACTTTTTTTATTTTAATATATATATATATATATATATATATATATATATATATATATATATATATATATATATATATAAAAATTTCATTTTGCTTTGGTCCTTTTATCCATTCTAGAAATAAAAGTTTACAACAGAACACATCCTCCAGGACTGTACTTCAAACACAAGCATGTGTCTGCAGACTGAAAGAGTATTAAAAACATAGTATAAGACTGTTTGCCTAACAAAGCAAATTACACAATGTGCCCTGACCAATGAGAACACTCCTAGATCTATGATGTCATCGATCACATGGTGTTCCGGGGAGGCATAGCGGTTAAAAGCTTCACAGACTTTCATGGAATCCAAACCCTAACCCATGTAAAGGGTGTGTGCTCTGCCATAATACAAGGGTGCAAAGCTGAACCCCGTAAGCAGGGGGAGCCAGCTCCAGGAAGGGCATGTCTGCATGCTGGGGCTTACTGGACGATTTTCACACAGACAGCAATCACACTGGCACTGTTTTACTTTTACAGGAAACCCCTCGAGTTGATGAACACGATGCTTACAGTAGGCTGCTTTTGGCATGGAGGGATCAACATTTTAATGGTATGGGTTAGCAGACACCCTGAAGTATAAATAAATAAATCTATCCTGCCACACAGTCCGCAGTCCTGTACACCACAGAAAGCTTTAATAGCTGCCCTGTAAGGCTTCCGTGCCCGTGCCCAGTGTCTTGACCATTATAAGAAGTTGGTCTTCCTCAGGTGTCTGTTGGGAATCTCGATGGCACTGACCTGCAAGGGCCAGGACCCCCCCATGATCCCTGCCTGCAGGGCCACTCCGGTCACCACTGCCAGCTCCGGGTCCACGGAAGTGTTGGGCTCCATCCCAAAATACTGAGCGATGATCTGCCGAATCCGCGGGATTCTCGTGGAACCCCCAACCAGAACAATCTCATCCACTTCCGACTTGTCCAGCCGGCCTTCCCTCAGCACCTCCTCGATGGGCGTGAGGATCTTCTGGAACAGGTCTGCGTTGAGATCCTCAAAGAGCTGCCTGGTCAGAACGTCCTCATAAACAACGGAGCCCGCGCTGCCCCGCAAGGAGAGGGGCACTCGGATCACGGAGGTCTGCCCAAAGGTCAGGTTGAGTTTGGCTGCTTCCACAGCCTGCCTCAAGGTGTGAATGTCTCCTTCGTGGGAGGGCAGAGCTCCATACTGCTCATGGACGCGGGTAAATACATGCTGCAGCAGCCTCTGGTTAAAGTCCTGTCCTCCCAGCTTATTATTACCTGAGGAAAATCAACAAGTTTAGTCTCCAGGGGCGTCACGGCCCGTTTCAATATTGCATCACTGTGAGCTCATGCTCGATTCACACAGTATTTAGGACTACAGCTCGGAGGAGCTAGAAGGTTGCAGGATTTTATATTTATTCTATTTATATTTGCCTTGCAAATGACTGCCACTGGAGCTTGCATTTACTGTAGTGGTTGCATGTAAATATTCCCATTTCTAACCCAGTTTTGCTGCTTCATTTTACCAGACACACTACACAGCTCTGACCAAAGATTACACATCACCTAGAATTGTAGGATTGACACAACATTTATAAAAAATAATGAACATAATTAAGATATTTGATTTAACATCATGTCAAAGAAACTACAAACTGGCATCGCAAGAGTCTCGCGGAAGCCATAACAGTAGTGCAGTATTTCATGCGAGTCCGCTGCGTGGATCCAGGACTGTGCAGACTTTTACTGCTCTCTGTCGTCTTCTCAAATCCCACTTATTCAACCTTGATTTGTAAATTCCTGTTATATATCTTTTTGTATTTCCCTTTATTTATACTTATTTTGTATATATTGATGGGTTTGTTTTGTATTTTATTGCCTGTAACTTACATACTTTTAGATTTTGTTTCATTTCTGTAAGTCGCTTTGGATAAAAGCGTCTGCTAAATAATTAAATAATAATCATTTTGAAATGTCACATTTTTAATTTTTGCTAGTTTTTCATTAAGTATATGGAAAACTACAAAACGGTATGTAATTCAATATGTTAATGTTGTTCAGCAGGTTTCATTTGTCTTTATGAAGCAGAATGAGTTCATTCTATAGGGCGATGCAAAACTTTTGGCCATAGCTGCACATATACTGGTAAGTGGTTTATTATGTCATATATTTAGCTCTTTAGTATTACTGGTAGAGTAAGTAGAGTGGTGCTTTGCTATCTTAATAAAAGCCATTTCATTCTCTGTTACTCTCCCAGTCACTCAGTGTCATGTTCTCTGTTGTTTTAAAGACCTTGTTCACACTGGGGAACTGAAAAGAATGCAGTTTCAGTGTGCGAAGGTCACTCCGTGACTCGCTGCAGGGAGCACACACTCTCAAACAGCAGCGCAGGCCACCTAAACTAAAATTACACAGAGAAGCATCGAAACTTCTCAAACATGGAATCCACAATGATCCGGGGAGTGGGTAAACAGTGCTCTTAGTAACATGTGCAATAAAAACGGTGTCCCCCTACCTGCCATAGCTCTGGTGAGAAACATCCCTCCCTGTTTGTTTAATAAGGAGACGTCCAGGGTCCCCCCTCCTAGGTCCACCACCAGCACATTGAGCACGTCTACCTTGTGTAGCCCATACGCCATGGCAGCTGCTGTGGGCTCATTGATAACACGCAGGACCTCCAGACCTGACAATGACAGAAGCACATGCTGATCACACACAGCACACTGCCAGCGCATGCAATGCAATGCAATGCAATGGACGTGTGGCTGCCATTCGGACGTCCCTGGAGATGGAACTTCACCTGCTAGGTTTGCTGCCCGGACGGTGTAGTTCCTCTGCCTTTCATCAAAATCTGCAGGCACTGAGATGACCGCCTTGCTGATCAGGACCCCGAGGTAACCCTCTGCCATCTTCTTCATGTTTAACAGCAGGCGGGAGCTGATATACTCCGGAGTAACAGTGAACGTTCTATTGGTCGAGATGGAAAATTCAGCACTCCCATTGTGATGCAAAACCTACCATTAAAAACACAAACAGCAAGTCAATCACTGAAGTCTTTTTTCATATTTCACATATCGCAGGACATCTTTAAACCCTGTTACCAATTCTGTACTTTCTACACAAAGATGGTTTGCATGACAGTTTGGGGACGGAACAAAGACTCCCATTGCATAGCAATTTGATCCATTCCTTGTTTCACTACGAGTATAATTTAGGGGTGGTCAACTCTGGTTCTGGAGAGCCGCAGGGTCTTCTGGTTTTCGTTCCACCCGCGTTCTCAATGACTTAATTAAACTAATTATTTTCTTAATTGATCAACACTAAAACAAGTCAAGGTCTTTACCTGCAGGACTGAGGCTCTCCAGGACCAGGGCTGTTTGTTACCTCGACACACTGTGGCTAATCCAGCTCACAGTAAACCCTGGAATGGGTGAAGTGCTATGCAATAGGAGTCTTGTTTCCAGACCTGTAGTTGATGGGTGAGGATGAAATCTCTCACCTGAAACTGGTATGGAGTGCTTTCCCTTTCCAAGTCCTCGGGGGTGAACAGCTTCCCAATGAATCTCTTGGCATCGTAGATGGTGTTGAGAGGATTGGCGTCAGCCAGGTCCTGCCCCTCATACCCAGAATGGATGCCTGAGACCGTGAACGAGACCACACTGGGGATGCTCTTCCGTCCCTGCAAATCACCAATCACCTCCACCTCCCCCAGTCCCGGGTGGAACACTCCAACCGAACAGAATGTAGTGCCAAGGTCAATACCAATTACTTTCGGTTTGGGGGGTGGTAAGTATTGCTGTCCCAGATAACCAGCCAGAAAAAGAGCAAGGATAGCTGACCCTGAAAGAACAAAACCACACACATACACACATTTCATGACGTTGTTGTATTTACACATATTTAAGGGGAATCCACTGAAACATGTACCATTTTAAACATGGTTACTAATGGCAACTAAACCATCTGTTTACAGAATACTGCAATGACATCCCCCCCCCCGGTAACACCAGCTCAAGGGACCCGTTACAGCGGGTGTTCCTGTCTCTCTATCTAAGACAGCGGATTGCACAGCTGCCGGTACGAGCTGCACACAACAACATATTTATACAACTACCCACTTCCCTTTCTCGAAACCGCAAATAAAACACAAACGTTTCTCTTTGCGCAGCGCAGACACATTGCTGGCAGCGGTCTGTGTGGGGTGTCTTACAGTCTGTACTGGTATCACAGAAGGAAAAAGCGGCTGCTGCCAGTTGATTTTCTACTGGTACCAGTCACTCCGAATTATATTTCACTATCAGCTGAAGTTGTATAAAATATACTCTATGTTAAACGTATATATTGGCTGAATTTTTAACGAAACTTTTACAACGCGCGCAAATCGACTACTATGAAATGAAAGCAAAACGTCCTCTAATAATCGAAATAAATTATTTGAACGACAACTAAACTATGACCTTAACAAGAAGACGCCAATGTGATAATTTCTCATGCTTTTCTCGTAGGTTAGCACTGTGGTCAGGCAATTGTGTGTGTCTGTGTTAAAAATCCATCGAGGTACAACTAAATTAACAACACTAGTACTACGCAGTTCAGTTACAACATTGTGTCATGTACCGGTAAATACAATACAAATAAACATACATCAATCAGTCTCACTTACCCAAAATGGACATTTCCCCAGCCATGTTCAAACACAAAAGAGAACACCTGATTTAAAAAGGACCCTGTGATCATCATCTACCAGTTTCGTACTCTCTCTCTGCTTACTGATGACTGTACTTTACCGGCACAAAATACACGGTTCACGCAGGGATTGTCGGCAGTTGAAGTTTTATAGTTTGGCCGTCAACGTTCTAGTAAAAGGAACAGTGAGACGTAATAAACTACAATTCCCATGAACCTCTGTGCCGGTGGGATGGAGAACAGCAAATCAGGAAGCTAATAGAATGTACCGAGACTACGCATGCTCGCTTACACGTCTCGGCTCGTCAGAGGTGTTTGGCATTGTGACGCAATCACTGCTAGTGCATTACAGGGGGATTTAAATAAGACGGGCGTTTCTTAAAAGTATTTACATGCCCAAAGACAGCCGCCCCACGCTTAGCTCTGTACAGCTGCCTTTAAGTGTTACAGTGTGGCACTAGCTGTGGTGTAATTATAGCTACGCATAATTAACAGACTTAGAACACGAGGTATGTGATTTATTTAGAACGCAGTGTAAAGTACATTATACGACCTTTTTTTGTTGTCAGTGTGTTTATTTTTTAAATAAATGTCCCACATCTGCATAGTTTATTATGAGATGACAACAGTGCTGTTCTTTAGTATTAAGTCGATTGCAGACCTTAAAATATATGCGTTTTAACTGTACAGCATACAGCCCTTGCCACAAATGCAATGTTTGTGATAGCAGATAGCGAAGTATAAAAAAAATATCAAAGTGAAATGTCATTGTTGTTTTTATTATTATTATTATTATTATTCCAGTGTGTCGTTTTTATGAACGTCCAGAAGGCGGCAGCATTGCTTTACATCATGTCCTAAACAATGTATCGAGCGGCAGGAAGCAATACAAGCGCTGTCTCTTCTGTGTTTGGTTCTTCTCCTGTTAAAAGTGTTATTGTTGTTTAATGAATGAAATGACACACGTGATTTGTATCAGGCAGTTAAAGGAGTGCTGCCCAATATCAGATAACCCTGATCTGCCCTCTTATGAGAACTAGCAGCATTGCCACTGGGTTTATTTATACTGTGATGAGGAATATGCAGATTGTGGTGCGACTCTTTATTATAAAAAGTTTGCACAGCTTCCTGGTACTGAATCACTTCCCATGCTGCGTGCCAATTGCCTTCCAATCATCTTGCTGCAATCTGGCTGTGCAGACAGGACATAAACGCATCATTTCACAATCCGTAACGGTTTGAAAAAAATGTTTGATCACAATTCAAAAAGGGATTGATCATGCAAATACAATGTCAGAAAATGTACTTCAAAGCCTTGGTTATGAGAACATTTACAAACAAGAGGAGGCCCTTTTGACCCATCTAAGCTTGTCCAGGTCCTAGAAACTGATTGGGTCTTAAAGGATCCAAGTGATTCTGCCTCAACAACATGACTAGGCAGCCCATTCCATCCCCTCACCACTCAGTGTGTGAAGAAGAGTCTCCTTCAACAACATGACTAGGCAGCCCATTCCATCCCCTCACCACTCTGTGTGAAGAAGAGTCTCCTTCAGCAACATGACTAGGCAGCCCATTCCATCCCCTCACCACTCTCTGTGTGAAGAAGTGTCTCCTTCAACAACATGACTAGGTAACCCATTCCATCCCCTCCCCACTCTCTGTGTGAAGAAGTGTCTCCTTCAACAACATGACTAGGCAGCCCATTCCATCCCCTCACCACTCTGTGTGAAGAAGAGTCTCCTTCAACAACATGACTAGGCAGCCCATTCCATCCCCTCACCACTCTGTGTGAAGAAGAGTCTCCTTCAACAACATGACTAGGCAGCCCATTCCATCCCCTCACCACTCTTTGTGTGAAGAAGTGTCTCCTTCAACAACATGACTAGGCAGCCCATTCCATCCCCTCACCACTCTCTGTGTGAAGAAGTGTCTCCTTCAACAACATGACTAGGTAACCCATTCCATCCCCTCCCCACTCTCTGTGTGAAGAAGAGTCTCCTTCAGCAACATGACTAGGCAGCCCATTCCATCCCCTCACCACTCTCTGTGTGAAGAAGTGTCTCCTTCAACAACATGACTAGGTAACCCATTTCATCCCCTCCCCACTCTCTGTGTGAAGAAGTGTCTCCTTCAACAACATGACTAGGCAGCCCATTCTATCCCCTCACCACTCTGTGTGAAGAAGAGTCTCCTTCAACAACATGACTAGGCAGCCCATTCCATCCCCTTACCACTCTGTGTGAAGAAGAGTCTCCTTCAACAACATGACTAGGTAACCCATTCCATCCGCTCCCCACTCTTTGTGTGAAGAAGTGTCTCCTTCAACAACATGACTAGGCAGCCCATTCCATCCCCTCACCACTCTCTGTGTGAAGAAGTGTCTCCTTCAACAACATGACTAGGTAACCCATTCCATCCCCTCCCCACTCTCTGTGTGAAGAAGAGTCTCCTTCAGCAACATGACTAGGCAGCCCATTCCATCCCCTCACCACTCTGTGTGAAGAAGTGTCTCCTTCCCTCTGTCCTGAGTCTGTCTCCACTTCATTTCGAGCTGTGTCCTCTGGTCCTGGTTTCTGTGCTGCTCTTAAAGTATTGATTCTGGTTAGCTTTGTCAAGCTCTTTTAAGATCTGAAAGACTTTGATCATGCCCCCCCCCTGATTGTTCATTGTTCCAGACTGAAGAGATGCAGTTCTTTCAGCCTTTACCACTGCAATGGTATGACACTTGATGTAACAGGATGGGGGGCACGTGAGGGTCACTCTGCTATGAAAAAGGGAAGCCTGTAGTCTGTTGGAACAGCATCAGCACACATTGGCTGAGTGACTTTATCATCACCCTGGAAATGTGAATTCAAAAAGCTTATTCCCTATAAACCATGTGTCCACGGCTGGCATTGTTCAGAAAGATTGTGCAAGGCATAGCAAGGCTTATTTTCTTTAAGAATAACAAACTGGACTCTTAAGAAGTGTTTTTAGCAGCGACGACATTGAACGATGTTCAGCTCAGGAAGTGGTTTTTGTACTCGACACCACATTACCTGTTTCTAACGCTATCTAAGTTTCCAAAACAGATTCAACTGATATCGTAGAGTTTTAATGTCAGAAGAGAACCTTTAAATGTCATGAGCCTAATAAATGAAAATAAAAAAGAGGATGGATTTAAAAACACTTATTAGCATACTTACAGCTGGTTTCACAGACCCATGATCAGTGCTAATCAGGGTCTGTGAAACCAGCCGCAGCTGTTTTTATTACACCCTGCTTACACATACTTGCATTTTGCCATTCAGGACCATACAGGGTTTAATTATGACGGTTAACATCTTAATTAATGAGGAAGCACAGCCCTTATAAAAGTTTACCTCCACGCCCAAATAAAAAGCGTCTCTCTCCTTTGCATGAGATTTCTCATGAAGCACATTTTCCAAGTTTGCTGAACTCTCCCCACAGTGGAACACCTTCCACATGTTATCGATTGCTATGCCAGACCTCTCTACAGCACGCTCCACTAACAGTGTGTTTCAGTGCTTCTGCAATGGCAGCTACAGCAGCTATGATTAGTCACTGCAGGAAAGAAGGGATCCGCACGCGAGTGTTTGTAAAGAGCGAGAAGCAAGATGTCAATAATGTATTGCTGCTGACATTTCATTTAAGAAAAAAAAAACATTTTATTTCATTTCAACAACAAACCAGAATACATCAAATGATAGAAAGAGAACGACGCACAGCACACAAAGTACATACTTAGGGTGCAGCTTGAATGCTATTATCTTAATGCAAATATGTACAGTTACTGGAATCTACAACTTCACACAGAAATACAGACATAAACCGTGCCTGTGCAAACAGAATTATACATTACTGAAAGAATGAAAATCTGGAGAGATTGTTTCAGAAAGAAGAAAACACAATCAATTACAATAACAAGAATGACTAATTACCAATAATAAATACATTATATATATATATATATATATATATACACACACACACACACACACATATATATATATATATATATATATTCAATTCAGATGAACCAGCTCATGCAAGACGCACACAATGGTCCTGGATACTATCTTGACCCTTTCTTGGCCACATGTGGTTTCAGCCAAATTGAGCTCACTGGTTAGTTTGTGTGAGATTTTGCATGATGCAAAGAGTAACACTTTACATTATATACGTATTTCCATAGTAGTTACAGTAAATGCATGTGTACTTTCACATCATTCCAATGTCATTATGCAGAATTACAATGCACTTTCACATCACTCCAATGTCATTATGCAGAATTACAATGCACTTTCACATCATTCCAATGTCATTATGCAGAGTTACAATGCACTTTCACATCATTCCAATGTCATTATGCAGAGTTACAATGCACTTTCACATCATTCCAATGTCATTATGCAGAGTTACAATGTACTTTCACATCATTCCAATGTCATTATGCAGAGTTACAATGCACTTTCACATCATTCCAATGTCATTATGCAGAGTTACAATGCACTTTCACATCATTCCAATGTCATTATGCAGAGTTACAATGCACTTTCACATCATTCCAATGTCATTATGCAGAGTTACAATGCACTTTCACATCATTCCAATGTCATTATGCAGAGGTACAATGCACTTTCACATCATTCCAATGTCATTATGCAGAGGTACAATGCACTTTCACATCATTCCAATGTCATTATGCAGAGCTACAATGCACTTTCACATCATTCCAATGTCATTATGCAGAGTTACAATGCACTTTCACATCATTCCAAT
>CM060253.1:215000-282500 GCA_030684275.1 Acipenser oxyrinchus oxyrinchus
AAGAAGAAGAAGAAGAAGAAGAAGAAGAAGAAGAAGAAGAAGAAGAAGAAGAAGACGACTCATACAAGCTTACCATTGTAAATGTGCATGGTAAATATTACGGTTTGTCCATGCTTCTACCATGGTTATACTATGCATTTACCATTGTTTACCATATTTTTTCATTTCCTGGTTTAAATTGGAACGGCAATGCCCATATCCAACCAATGAAAACATTTTTCCATGGTGTCCCTAATTTACAGTTTAAGTTTTGTATCACTGGTGTGGAATCTACTCCTTTCAAACAATAAGAACAGAGGAAGACAATTTCAATATCATGGGGTTAGATTCTCAAAAGAACCATTAATGACATCAGACTCCTTTAAAACTATGAGCTAGATTCTCAAAATAACCATTATTAACATCAGACTCCTATAAAACTATGATCTAGATTCTCAAAAGAACCATTTATGACATCAGACTCCTATAAAACTATGATCTAGATTCTCAAAAGAACTATTAATGACATCAGACTCCTTTAAAACTATGAGCTAGATTCTCAAAATAACCATTATTTACATCAGACTCCTATAAAACTATGATCTAGATTCTCAAAAGAACCATTTATTACATCAGACTCCTATAAAACTATGATCTAGATTCTCAAAAGAACCATTAATGACATCAGACTCCTATAAAACTATGATCTAGAGTCTCAAAAGAACCATTAATGACATCAGACTCCTATAAAACTATGATCTAGATTCTCAAAAGAACCATTAATGACATCAGACTCCTATAAAACTATGATCTAGATTCTCAAAAGAACCATTAATGACATCAGACTCCTATAAAACTATGATCTAGAGTCTCAAAAGAACCATTAATGACATCAGACTCCTATAAAACTATGATCTCGATTCTCAAAGCTATTTTCTCCAAGTCATCATTAGTGCAATTATTTTTTCTGAATGGGAAAAAAAACACCAATTTAACTAAAAAGAGTAAGAAGCAAGGCAGTACTTCAGTGAAGCCCCTGAATGAAGTCTGGTCCCTGCATTGTGTGCGTTTGTCCTTTGTGACATGCTGCAGTTCAGTGAAGAGCTTTGAGAAGACAGCCCCCTGTGTGAATGGCTGGAGGTGTCCAGCCCCTGCCCTGTACCTTGAGTTTGAGGGAGTCGCTGTCGTACGGGCTGGGGATGAAGTCAGTGTGAACTCGGCAGCTCCCACAGAAGGGCCCACAGTACGGCACGTCCTCTTCCAGTCGAATGCTGTCCCGGTTACTGGATCCATCCGAGCCACTGGTGACCCCACCTGGACACAGCAAAGTGAACAATGACCACCCAGCCCCGGACAATGCCTCTCCCAGCATGTTCATCGAGGTCACACAACAAGAATAGACCGTGGACAATAACAGTCACAATACACACATTATATACGTGTCATCACGCGGAGCACTACTCCATGCTCATGGGAATCTTTTTGTTTTGCAAGTCTCTTCACAGAACTTTTCTGGGCTGTTAAGGAACAGTTCTAGAAGTTCTGGAAGAGTTCCATTGCTACCTATCACCCAATCTAAACACCTGTTTTATTCCTCAGCACTCTTTAAATAACCAATGAGCTTTGATAATCAAGGGCTCTCTGGAGGTCCTGTAGGCTACAGCAGACCCGTTGTTGCTTTTCACACAGATTCATATTTCTTAGCATCAGAAAAGAGAAGTGACAGACGCATCTCCACAGAGCAAGTTCTCACGCGACATTCTCAACACCACGGAGCCTGCGATTGAGTAACACTTTTAAGAGTTCCCCTTTGTTAGATAAACCAAAAATATACCTGTCAGCCTACAGTCTTACTAAATATCTGAAAGGAACAATGAAAAATGAATGTATTTCAATCATTTATTTGATCCATACTGTATATACCAGGATGGTGGTGCTGTGACTCTATACATATGAGTGCCTACAGTATGACTGGGTTGGATGTTCATTTTGTCCCTCCAGGGTTTGAAGAGAATGTTGGCTGTTTTGTTACATTCAGTTCAAAATAAACCAAAACCCAGAGCCTTACCTGCTATCAACATGCAAAATAAACCAAAACCCAGGATCTTACCTGCTATCAGCACAAAATAAACCAAAACGCAGGGTCTTACCTGCTATCAACACACAAAATAAACCAAAACCCAGGGACTTACCTGCTATCAACACACAAAATAAACCAAAACCCAGAGCCTTACCTGCTATCAACGCACAAAATAAACCAAAACCCAGGGTCTTACCTGCTATCAACACACAAAATAAACCAAAACCCAGAGCCTTACCTGCTATCAACACACAAAATAAACCAAAACCCAGGGTCTTACCTGCTATCAACACACAAAATAAACCAAAACCCAGGGTCTTCCCTGCTATCCACACAAAGATGCCATTTCCAAATATGGCAAACATCCTTTTATTTGCATTCATTTTACCAGCAGTTCATTTCAAAATGTGTGTTTGATCACTTACTGGAGGAGCTCCTCCCGCTGTACAGGCTTTCCATGGAGTCGCTGGCTTTCAGAGGGGCTTTCTCTGCTTGCTGGCCGTGCCCGTGATCACCCTCGTGGGTCCCGCAGTCTTGCTCTGTGTCTTCACCCTGACAGGGGACACAAGCAGCACAAGCTAAATAACACTCCTTTTATCAACCCTTTGCTGCCCAGTGTCCCATATATTTGACATTGAGAAAATAAGCATTCAACGGGTATGGGAAGATACCCAGGCAGTAATGGATTCTCATATTGTGTGTCATTGTGCAGTTAGACAGGGAGATACTCAGGCAGTAATGGATTCTCATATTGTGTGTCATTGTGCAGTTAGACAGGGAGATACTCAGGCAGTAATGGATTCTCATATTGTGTGTCATTGTGCAGTTAGACAGGGAGATACTCAGGCAGTAATGGATTCTCATATTGTGTGTCATTGTGCAGTTAGACAGGGAGATACTCAGGCAGTAATGGATTCTCATATTGTGTGTCATTGTGCAGTTAGACAGGGAGATACTCAGGCAGTAATGGATTCTCATATTGTGTGTCATTGTGCAGTTAGACAGGGAGATACTCAGGCAGTAATGGATTCTCATATTGTGTGTCATTGTGCAGTTAGACAGGGAGATACTCAGGCAGTAATGGATTCTCATATTGTGTGTCATTGTGCAGTTAGACAGGGAGATACTCAGGCAGTAATGGATTCTCATATTGTGTGTCATTGTGCAGTTAGACAGGGAGATACTCAGGCAGTAATGGATTCTCATATTGTGTGTCATTGTGCAGTTAGACAGGGAGATACTCAGGCAGTAATGGATTCTCATATTGTGTGTCATTGTGCAGTTAGACAGGGAGATACTCAGGCAGTAATGGATTCTCATATTGTGTGTCATTGTGCAGTTAGACAGGGAGATACTCAGGCAGTAATGGATTCTCATATTGTGTGTCATTGTGCAGTTAGACAGGGAGATACTCAGGCAGTAATGGATTCTCATATTGTGTGTCATTGTGCAGTTAGACAGGGAGATACTCAGGCAGTAATGGATTCTCATATTGTGTGTCATTGTGCAGTTAGACAGGGAGATACTCAGGCAGTAATGGATTCTCATATTGTGTGTCATTGTGCAGTTAGACAGGGAGATACTCAGGCAGTAATGGATTCTCATATTGTGTGTCATTGTGCAGTTAGACAGGGAGATACTCAGGCAGTAATGGATTCTCATATTGTGTGTCATTGTGCAGTTAGACAGGGAGATACTCAGGCAGTAATGGATTCTCATATTGTGTGTCATTGTGCAGTTAGACAGGGAGATACTCAGGCAGTAATGGATTCTCATATTGTGTGTCATTGTGCAGTTAGACAGGGAGATACTCAGGCAGTAATGGATTCTCATATTGTGTGTCATTGTGCAGTTAGACAGGGAGATACTCAGGCAGTAATGGATTCTCATATTGTGTGTCATTGTGCAGTTAGACAGGGAGATACTCAGGCAGTAATGGATTCTCATATTGTGTGTCATTGTGCAGTTAGACAGGGAGATACTCAGGCAGTAATGGATTCTCATATTGTGTGTCATTGTGCAGTTAGACAGGGAGATACTCAGGCAGTAATGGATTCTCATATTGTGTGTCATTGTGCAGTTAGACAGGGAGATACTCAGGCAGTAATGGATTCTCATATTGTGTGTCATTGTGCAGTTAGACAGGGAGATACTCAGGCAGTAATGGATTCTCATATTGTGTGTCATTGTGCAGTTAGACAGGGAGATACTCAGGCAGTAATGGATTCTCATATTGTGTGTCATTGTGCAGTTAGACAGGGAGATACTCAGGCAGTAATGGATTCTCATATTGTGTGTCATTGTGCAGTTAGACAGGGAGATACTCAGGCAGTAATGGATTCTCATATTGTGTGTCATTGTGCAGTTAGACAGGGAGATACTCAGGCAGTAATGGATTCTCATATTGTGTGTCATTGTGCAGTTAGACAGGGAGATACTCAGGCAGTAATGGATTCTCATATTGTGTGTCATTGTGCAGTTAGACAGGGAGATACTCAGGCAGTAATGGATTCTCATATTGTGTGTCATTGTGCAGTTAGACAGGGAGATACTCAGGCAGTAATGGATTCTCATATTGTGTGTCATTGTGCAGTTAGACAGGGAGATACTCAGGCAGTAATGGATTCTCATATTGTGTGTCATTGTGCAGTTAGACAGGGAGATACTCAGGCAGTAATGGATTCTCATATTGTGTGTCATTGTGCAGTTAGACAGGGAGATACTCAGGCAGTAATGGATTCTCATATTGTGTGTCATTGTGCAGTTAGACAGGGAGATACTCAGGCAGTAATGGATTCTCATATTGTGTGTCATTGTGCAGTTAGACAGGGAGATACTCAGGCAGTAATGGATTCTCATATTGTGTGTCATTGTGCAGTTAGACAGGGAGATACTCAGGCAGTAATGGATTCTCATATTGTGTGTCATTGTGCAGTTAGACAGGGAGATACTCAGGCAGTAATGGATTCTCATATTGTGTGTCATTGTGCAGTTAGACAGGGAGATACTCAGGCAGTAATGGATTCTCATATTGTGTGTCATTGTGCAGTTAGACAGGGAGATACTCAGGCAGTAATGGATTCTCATATTGTGTGTCATTGTGCAGTTAGACAGGGAGATACTCAGGCAGTAATGGATTCTCATATTGTGTGTCATTGTGCAGTTAGACAGGGAGATACTCAGGCAGTAATGGATTCTCATATTGTGTGTCATTTGATTTAATTTGAATTATGGCTCAGCTATCCTTACTGTATATTGTCTTTAAAAAAGGACCAAACAGCAAGGCAAACAGCTACAGTAAAAACATGAGCATTGAATTACAGCAGCCTCTGGCTAAGAGAACAACCCTCAGGAAGTATGGGCACCACATTGGAAAAAAGCTCTTTAAAAAAATGATTTTCCAAGCCTTGCTACATGAAAACATTGGAGGCCTTTTTTCGTTTGCACTTTAAAAAAAATATATTTTAAAAAATATGCCAAGGCCAGTCCTGATATGAATCAATACATACAAATGTATTTATTACTTATGTCAACACACACGTGCATCAGCATGTGAAATGCACAGAATAAGTAAGAGAACAGCAATAGGCAAGCATATGTTAATAAAGTGTAATAATAAACTAACTGACAAGCTAACGCTAATAAACTAACCTACAAACTAAATTAACAAAGCACCCCTGCACACATTGAAAACGCAGCAGCGGCTCTAACTGGAATTATGAATATGAGAATGAATTTTAACACCTGCGATGACAAGTCAGTTTTGAAAAGATGAAATAAATCATCTGAATTTGAGTCTGATGATGATGAGTTATCAGGATACAAAACAGTGCTGTATCAGAATCGGTTAGCAACGAATCGCTATCGGTGGAAACACCATCATTTAATCCTAGGCTAATTTACTCATGTTTTATGTTAAATATACAAAACCAGAAACACATGGGAGATTATATATCATTTTGAATGTATAGCAAGTGTTTGGAAATATTGTTATTGTTATTATATTAGGTTTACTTCGGTCTCTCTTTGTATTTGTGCTGCACTATTGAGATAATCCTGTGCTGGCCCTGCCTTGGGGCACAAACTAAAGAATATAAACTAATCTAAACTAAGTGTTAACACTCCTGGCCCTCAGTTTGTGTCAGAGACCTGCTTAGACTAAAGCTTTGCTGTGGTTCAGTACAGGAAGACAAGCCCCGATCATAGGTCTGCATAGACCAGAGACGTGTACAGTGATAAGGAGGGATGTTTGAGCAGAGACGTGCGCAGTGATAAGGAGGGATGTTTGAGCAGAGACGTGCGCAGTGATAAGGAGGGATGTTTGAGCAGAGACGTGCGCAGTGATAAGGAGGGATGTTTGAGCAGAGATGTGCGCAGTGATAAGGAGGGATGTTTGAGCAGAGACGTGCGCAGTGATAAGGAGGGATGTTTGAGCAGAGACGTGCGCAGTGATAAGGAGGGATGTTTGAGCAGAGACATGTGCAGTGATAAGGAGGGATGTTTGAACAGAGACGTGCGCAGTGATAAGGAGGGATGTTTGAGCAGAGACGTGCGCAGTGATAAGGAGGGATGTTTGAGAACACCAGCTGAATTTAGCCCATTTTCTTTTTCAGTGGCATGCTTTGAAATGACTTATATGTACGGTAAGTATCTTACACACTTTTTAAATGACATCTTATTATCTGAGATCGCAGGATTTGACTGCTGTTAAAAGTTCACAAATTCATAGAATTGCCTTTTCATAGCTCACAACCTGTTACTACCGCCGTGACACAATCCCCTATCAAATTCAAAGAATTACTGACTGAGTCACTGAAGCCTGGGTGGAACTGTTGGATTGACTGAATAAATGAAGTAATTGTTTGTGTCTGACTGTACTGTTTCCAGGTGATAAAGACAACTCTATTTGGAGAAATACACAAACAAAGCCTAGCAACATATAAAACAGAATGGCCAGTATTTAGCGCTCAGAGATCTAAACTCAGCCTTGCATTCCTGCTGTTCACGTCCTACAAGATAGAAGGATGGCTTTGCTGGATGTTCTTTTATTGCTGGTTCCATTTACAATTCTGTTCCTTCACTTGGACCTTCCTTTCCGTCAGTCTTTGCAATAGCACACGGAAAAACGCTACATGTCTGAATTGAATAAAAAGCCCCAAAGCTATTGTGATAAAACCCAGCCCTAGTGTTGTCCTATCTGGTCTGTTGGGAAAGATGAAATTACATTTGGTGCAAGATTAACTGTGTGGGAAATTGTAATTAATTTGAACGACCGGCAGTACTTGTGCTAATGGATATAAACAATATAGTGAAGCACAGTGATGAAGGTGACAGCAGTACTCTGTCTGAAATGCCTCCAGTAATCCACTATTCTGATTTTGTGCCAAATTGATTGAGTCAGTTTAATCTGAATCATGAATCATACAATAAAGTATTATAGAAGAGAAAAAAAGCACCTTTTCAAAGTGGAATTTTCCGATAACTACACACTTGTAGGGGGTTCCTGGTCATGCTATAAATAAACCGAGCGCCCAGACGAGGCAGGCATGACCTGCAGGACGAGGGCAGCAGTGATGGGCATCTGCTGCAGGGATCATGCTTATCTCTGGATCTGAAGGGCTGGAGCAGGGTCACAGATACCCTTACTCTAGCCATGCTTTTAGACTGACCCCTTTTACCAGAAACAAAGTGAAACAAACTGATAAACAAACTTTAACAGATCTTGAGGGTCTGGAAAGTAGAAATAATCCCCTTTTACATCTTAAAAGCTGCATCGTTTGGGACTTCCCTTATAAAGAACAGGCTTGAGCCAAAGCAGATCCACAAACACACACATTATGATGAAGGGGCTAAAAAAAACTACAGTAGTTCCTCAGAGCTGTTGTTTAATACAAAGTAAGAGACCCGAGTGTGTGCTGCTTGAGCGAGCTCATGGGTGCTGTGAAGAACGATGGGGGCCCTGCTACTCACACCCTTCTGCTGATGAATGTGAAATGAGGAAGGAGTTTCTTCATGCCTCTTTACACAAGAAGCACATTTATTTCTCCTTTCCTCTCCTTCTGTTTGTGGACAGAATGTCATTTATAACAGATAACAGACTACATTTCACAAATGGGAAGTGGCAATTCCAAAGACATGTGTTCTCCATTGCAAAGGCAAGCAAGCCACTTTTGTATTGGAACTTGTAATACTTTTTTTGTACTTGTGTCTACATCGCTACAGAGGCAGTGCAAGTGCCTTTGCTTGAAGAGCTTTACTTAAAATGGAACTACAGCAGTAAACGGAAATCACAAGGCAATGCCGATCTGTAAGTAATGAGCTGATTAAAAAAATATAGAATGTGGAAACTAGTTATACACAACTTAACATGTAAGCTGTTGTCAAATCTGGACAAATCCGATGGAAACTGTAAATAGTGAAAACCCTTCATTTAAAATAATCGCTTTTATAAATGTCTTCAATATATTGCTTTTCATTACTGTTAAGACCGTCTCATAAAATCCGGGCAGGCAGCAGGAATATAAAAGTGAGAACAGGAATGATGAAGGAGGGCTGTATCTAAACAGGAGCAGCAGATATAACACATTGCACCCAGACCCCCAGGCTCCACGCGACTCTCTCCAGTTACTAAACACAGCGCAGGAGCAGCAGATATAACACATTGCACCCAGACCCCCAGGCTCCATGCGACTCTCTCCAGTTACTAAACACAGCGCAGGAGCAGCAGATATAACACATTGCACCCAGACCCCCAGGCTCCACGCGACTCTCTCCAGTTACTAAACACAGCGCAGGAGCAGCAGATATAACACTTTGCACCCAGACCCCCAGGCTCCACGCGACTCTCTCCAGTTACTAAACACAGCGCAGGAGCAGCAGATATAACACATTGCACCCAGACCCCCAGGCTCCACGCGACTCTCTCCAGTTATAGCTGCCCCTTGCTTCATCTTACCATTTCCTCGCTGAATGCTTTGCTGTACTTTCTGCCCATCTTCCTGCGCATGGTCAGAGAAATGGCCCTCATCTTCTTGCTGATGCTTGTATTACTGGAGGGTTTGTTGTGACTCTGGTCACAGGCCTCCGCTTCACACTCTCCTTCAGCAGCCTGAACAAGAGTGCAATAAAATACACTGTGTTAACTGCAAGCCGTGCTCTTATTACTGGATTCGATTCTGTATTGTAAAAGCATTCTTAAAATGTCAGCTTCAGTAACACTGATCGTGTGCAACAACAGAACTCAGCTGATTCAAGCAACAGTTTAAGGAGCTGCAATAACCTCTTAAACCAGCTTTACATTTCTACTTTCTAAGGCTAATCCGGTCTTTATTTTGCTTACAAAACAAAATAAAACATGTATTTCTTGCTTGTGTACTCTTTTAATCTGATTTTGTTCAAATAAACAGTTTGACCCTGGTCCCAGTACATTTTATCCATGCAATACTTTGTTTTACTATATGTGCTGTGTATGTGTGTGTGTGTGTGTGTGTGTGTGTGTGTGTGTGTGTGTGTGTGTGTGTGTGTGTCCGTATGACCGTGTGCGTGTGTCTGTGACCCTGTGTGTTTCTATATGGATGGTATAGTTCAGCACCTCAGTCTATTTTAGAGACATTTCCTGTGTACTAAGAAATGCTCTACAAAATGTACAACTTATATTCTATACATTACACATAAAATAACTAACATTATTATTTTGTGTTCACATTGAGGTAGGTTCTGATGACATTATATACCACAAGTATTAAACTTGAGAAAATACCACTATGTGCTCATAAAACAGTAAGTGCACAAGCTGGAGGGTTTTTCTTTCTTTCTCTTTTTCTAGAATCAAAGTTAGTCCAGTTAGGCAGACGTGTTGCTGAAACGCAGTGCATGAGAGAGCCCCTCTATACATACACTGCTCTCCGAGTTGTCTTCTGGTGCAGGCTGTGCTGATGAATGATGTCTGAAAGCGTCAAATCTCCCAAAGCTGCTGGAGCGCTGCAGAGAAATAATAAGCATGTAAGAGAACATGCATCACAAGACAGCAATGAGAGGAGACACAGAGTGAGAACATGCATCACAGACAGCAATGAGAGGAGGAGACACAGAGTGAGAACATGCATCACAGACAGCAATGAGAGGAGGAGACACAGAGTGAGAACATGCATCACAGACAGCAATGAGAGGAGGAGACACAGAGTGAGAACATGCATCACAGACAGCAATGAGAGGGGGAGACACAGAGTGAGAACATGCATCACAGACAGCAATGAGAGGAGGAGACACAGAGTGAGAACATGCATCACAGACAGCAATGAGAGGAGACACAGAGTGACAACATGCATCACAGACAGCAATGACAGGAGGAGACACAGAGTGAGAACATGCATCACAGACAGCAATGAGAGGGGGAGACACAGTTTATATGATGACTCGGATACAATGCAGAAATATTCATTCTTATAAAATCACAAAGGGTCTGTGACTCCTGTTTATCAGAGCTTTTTAATCCAGTCTGGAAAAAAAACAATAAATGCAACAACTGAAGATTGAAAAACAACTAAGAAGATTCATGTTGGGACTATGAAGTAACTTTCTTAGTAGGGTTTCTGTCTCCTCCACATAGATATAGATAGAGACAATAACAGATGAACACTTTTAGTATTTTTGGATATATTCGTCTTGCAGTTTTGTGCAATGGAACTGCAGCTTCAAGTTCTTAAATAAAATACGCGTCTGTGTTTGTTGCCGGAATGCATCTAAAAAAGAACTCATCAGTCTGCTTTTGAAAATAGAATGACCAGCTTCACACTTTGCAGACCTCCTTGCTACTCTTGCTACTTCAATAAGACAAGGCTGCGGAATTGTACATCTTGTATAAATCTATAAGATGCAGTTTAACAGCAACAGCATCATCAAATTCCATAGAGAGATCTAATGAACAGTCAGGCGCGTCACCAAAATCAAGTTCAAATACACGCAGTGTACAGTTTATTTCAGAATGTCTGGTCAAAGGAATGAGTCTTTATAGAAGCACAGAACTCTGCAACAGATACGGAGTTTCTGATTCTCTGGAGTCATGAGTTATACAGCTAGAGTGCCTAAAATCAGAAAGGCTATTGAAGAGATGCTGTACAATTCCGTACATTAGCCAGTTTGCATTATGATGTATGCATTATGTATATATTGCTTACAGAAATCGAACAGTCTGGACTGAGGTTACAAGCTCTCTAACACCCAGCCTCCCCATGCAGGCAGGTACATAAAGGATATAAATGAGAAATCTTGAGGTGATCGTACTGACTAAACTGAAAGATGAGTAAAATAGCTACTCTTGCTTCCTTCAAGCATCCATCCACACAAAGGGGTTGAATGACACGAGTTCTGTCTAAGTGGCTGTGCTGTCTGACTGGGAGTGGTGTAGAGAGCAGATGTATTCACACAACGTGGCTGTGCTGTCTGACTGGGAGTGGTGTAGAGAGCAGATGTATTCACACAACTGCAAGCAGCATGCAGTAGAGGTGGTCTACGTGTACAACAGCACACAGCACAGAGACACTGGGCGCTATTGTCCACTGTGTGCACTCTGCATAGCAAATGCATAAAGTGGAAAATCAGGCACAACACATGCTAGTCATCCAGCTGGAGTTTCATGTACCAATTCACTGCATATCTGCATGGATTTTCATGAGGGAATTTGAGTCATCTGTAATCCATCGAAAATCTGTCCATGCCACAGTGCCAGCCACCCTCCGAAAGTAATTACATTGGCTACATAGCCTGATAATCTCTTTTAAATACCAAACAGGAGCTTTCTCTGGTCGAAACAGAAACACATTTAACCTGCTCATCTCTGCTCTGTCCCCAGGCTGCCTTCACTACTGACAATACGCTAATAAGACACAGCTCATTATAATCCATTCAGAGATGCTATCTCATTCACATCATACCAGCACCCAGTCTGTGCTTGAGCTGGCAATGCTAGTCTACATGCAGAGAGATTCAATGAGCCCAACTCACAAAACTATACCAGCACCCAGCCTGTGCTTGAGCTGGCAATGCTAGTCTACATGCAGGGAGATTCAATGAGCCCAACTCACAAAACTATACCATCACCCAGCCTGTGCTTGAGCTGGCAATGCTAGTCTACATGCAGGGAGATTCAATGAGCCCAACTCACAAAACTTTCAAGACTGTTTTGTTTTGCTTCATTAAAGTGAGTTTGCAGTTTGTGAAATTAACTGCTGTTTATAGCTTAAGATCATGTTTTAAAAGCAGTCCTTCAAAGCTTTGTGAATGGCAGCCAGTGGTTCTCACTTTTGCATGATAAAATCTGCAAAGCAAGGTGATGGAAATCATCAGAGTGCGAGCAACACGAAACACAGCTGCTTTACATTCTATATACTCTGTTGTGATGATCTAAACAGTGGCTGAAGGGAAATAAAGCCATTGGGATCCGCTATGTTTGTTGATGCATGAAAGCTTTCAATGAATGTGTGTTTTAATAGGCTTGTAGTTTTTGACTGCGGTTCACTGTGTGATCAGGAGGCAGGCTGCCATTCTAAGTATTGTGATCTGTTATGACTTGTTGAAGTCTTGTGCCATATCCTCTGACCAGGGCTCGCCTCTGCTTTTCAAACACTACATCCTGTTGAAGATGATAACACTGCAATGCACATCTACAGCGTCTTGCAAGTCTATTGATGTGTTAAATGAGCTGGAAAACCAGTGTCTGTTTCACTTGAGTTTATTCAGATGTTATCAAAACAAGGAGCCAACAGAAATCCTGCTTGTTTATTAAACTATACATATTTTTTCAATGGCCACTATACATATTTTTTCATTTGTCACTGTTTTCCATGATGTCACTCTAAATAAAAAAAAAGTCTGTTTCAGAGCTCTTTTCAAAATGTCAGCTCTAGTGCACCAGGGTTTGAGATCTGTTCTCTAAATCACTGCAGGAAGAGCAATTAAAAAAACATAACAACAAGTGCTCTGGCTTTTCTATTGCGTGGATCGGTATCGCTGTGCTGCCTGTGTGACAATGTGGGCAGCAATCCTAACACTCTCAGTGCACTAGAGCAGACATTTTGAAAAGAGCTTTGAAACAGACTTTAAAGTTTTAAGTGTAAAAATTGTCAGGATGTTAACAATGAAAAGAAAAATTACAGATACGTTAGACCAATAAGCCTGACTTCTATTATATGTAAACTTATGGAAACTATAATAAGATCCAAAATGGAAAATTACCTATATGTTAACAGTATCCTGGGAGACAGTCAGCATGGTTTTAGGAAAGGGATTTTTTGCAACATCGACAATGGATAATTGCAAATGACATTTAATAAAGAAAAGTGTAAGGTACTGCACGCAGGCAATAAAAATATGCATTATAAATATCATATGGGAGATACTGAAATTGAAGAAGGAATCTATGAAAAAGACCTAGGAGTTTATGTTGACTCACAAATGTCTTCATCTAGACAATGTGGGGAAGCTATAAAAAAAAGACCAAAAAGATGCTCGGATATACAGTGAAAAGTGTTGAATTTAAATCAAGGGAAGCAATGTTAAAACTTTACAATGCATTAGTAAGACCTCATCTAGAATATTGTGTTCAGTTCTGGTCACCTCGTTACAAAAGGATATTGCTGCTCTAGAAAGAGTGCAAAGAAGAGCGACCAGAATTATCCCAGGTTTAAAAGGCATGTCGTATGCAGACAGGCTAAAAGAATTGAATCTATTCAGTCTTGAACAAAGAAGACTACACTGTGATCTGATTCAAGCATTCAAAATTCTAAAAGATATTGACAATGTCGACCCAGGGGACTTTTTTTACCTGAAAAAAGAAACAAGGACCAGGGGTCACAAATGGAGATTAGATAAAGGGGCTTTCAGAACAGAAAATAGGAGGCACTTTTTTACACAGAGAATTGTGAGGGTCTGGAACCAACTCCCCAGTAATGTTGTTGAAGCTGACACCATGGGATCCTTCAAGAAGCTGCTTGATGAAATTCTGGGATCAATAAGCTACTAACAAACAAACGAGCAAGATGGGCTGAATGGCCTCCTCTCATTTATAAACTTTCTTATGTTCTTATGTTCTTATAGTAACGTTGTATTGCCTATGTAACTGCTATGTAAATACACAGTAATTAGAGACACTTCATGTACAGTGTTGCCTGTTTTTTTTGCTTTAGAAAGACTAAATCAATCTATATAGATACCTGAGTTAGACAAAGTATTTGCTTCAGATTTTTATGAATAAAATAAAGCCTGATATTCAACAAACTGTATTTTTTATAGAACAGTTCAGTGAATAGCAATTCAAACTGATAAATTAAAGCACACTGATTTATATATTTCAGATATACTGTATATGTATTGAATTTATGTTTCATTTCTTTGACCCTGTAATACAGTACTCGTTTCCTTATGTAAAACGCATCCTCAAGTTAAATACATCAGCATTAACTCACACAATTGTTCCACATTATCCCCTTATACAGAGCGATGTGTGTAGTATTGCATATCCTGTCTTACCCAATATACATCTCATTAATGTGCTGCTTTCCATTCTACACAACTGTATTACAAGCAAATAATGCCTTGCTGGTGTGGTTATAAGAGCGGAGCGCTGTAACGTACTGCACAGTAATGTAACGAATCACATCATCAGAACTGAACTAAATCGATAGACACAAAAACACTCACATACATGTCAACCACATGGAATAAAACCCGTCTCACTGCTGAAATAATTACCACTCAGGAAGAAGTCATTCTGTCTTACCTTTGGCTTTTGGCATTTGGGTTTGTCCGAAACATTTGAAGATTTCCTTTGCAACATTGTTTTGTGTTTTAGAATCTGAGTAAAAAGCCTAGAAGTGTGTCTCACTGCTGACACAATGTAATCCTCCGGGGCACAACTGTGACAGTAAAACTGAAGACTTCTCTATTCAGCTAACTTCCTCATGAGAGCAGGATGTGAGCCAATTAAACGAGTATATCTTCCACCTCACAGATCAACACACAGAGGAGGAGACCAGGCCACTTTTACCAGCCACTTGTATGTACCAGTCTGCAGACTGAAATACATGCAAAGAAAGATAAACATTTACCTTGTAATCATTATAAGAGCTGTGCTGATTTCTACACTAGACCCATCACATTTACCTTGTAATCATTATAAGAGCTGTGCTGATTTCTTCACTAGACCCGTCACATTTACCTTGTAATCATTATAAGAGCTGTGCTGATTTCTACACTAGACCCGTCACATTTACCTTGTAATCATTATAAGAGCTGTGCTGATTTCTACACTAGACCTGTCACATTTACCTTGTAATCATTATAAGAGCTGTGCTGATTTCTACACTAGACCCGTCACATTTACCTTGTAATCATTATAAGAGCTGTGCTGATTTCTACACTAGACCCGTCACATTTACCTTGTAATCATTATAAGAGCTGTGCTGATTTCTACACTAGACCCGTCACATTTACCTTGTAATCATTATAAGAGCTGTGCTGATTTCTACACTAGACCCGTCACATTTACCTTGTAATCATTATAAGAGCTGTGCTGATTTCTACACTAGACCCGTCACATTTACCTTGTAATCATTATAAGAGCTGTGCTGATTTCTACACTAGACCCGTCACATTTACCTTGTAATCATTATAAGACCTGTGCTGATTTCTACACTAGACCCATCACATTTACCTTGTAATCATTATAAGAGCTGTGCTGATTTCTACACTAGACCCGTCACATTTACCTTGTAATCATTATAAGAGCTGTGCTGATTTCTACACCAGAACCGTCACATTTACCTTGTAATCATTATAAGAGCTGTGCTGATTTCTACACTAGACCCGTCACATTTACCTTGTAATCATTATAAGAGCTGTGCTGATTTCTACACTAGACCCGTCACATTTACCTTGTAATCATTATAAGAGCTGTGCTGATTTCTACACTAGACCCGTCACATTTACCTTGTAATCATTATAAGAGCTGTGCTGATTTCTACACTAGACCCGTCACATTTACCTTGTAATCATTATAAGAGCTGTGCTGATTTCTACACTAGACCCGTCACATTTACCTTGTAATCATTATAAGAGCTGTGCTGATTTCTACACCAGAACCGTCACATTTACCTTGTAATCATTATAAGAGCTGTGCTGATTTCTACACTAGACCTGTCACATTTACCTTGTAATCATTATAAGAGCTGTGCTGATTTCTACACTAGACCCGTCACATTTACCTTGTAATCATTATAAGAGCTGTGCTGATTTCTACACTAGACCCGTCACATTTACCTTGTAATCATTATAAGAGCTGTGCTGATTTCTACACTAGACCCGTCACATTTACCTTGTAATCATTATAAGAGCTGTGCTGATTTCTACACTAGACCCGTCACATTTACCTTGTAATCATTATAAGAGCTGTGCTGATTTCTACACTAGACCCGTCACATTTACCTTGTAATCATTATAAGAGCTGTGCTGATTTCTACACTAGACCCGTCACATTTACCTTGTAATCATTATAAGAGCTGTGCTGATTTCTACACTAGACCCGTCACATTTACCTTGTAATCATTATAAGAGCTGTGCTGATTTCTACACTAGACCCGTCACATTTACCTTGTAATCATTATAAGAGCTGTGCTGATTTCTACACTAGACCCGTCACATTTACCTTGTAATCATTATAAGAGCTGTGCTGATTTCTACACTAGACCCGTCACATTTACCTTGTAATCATTATAAGAGCTGTGCTGATTTCTACACTAGACCCGTCACATTTACCTTGTAATCATTATAAGAGCTGTGCTGATTTCTACACTAGACCCGTCACATTTACCTTGTAATCATTATAAGAGCTGTGCTGATTTCTACACTAGACCCGTCACATTTACCTTGTAATCATTATAAGAGCTGTGCTGATTTCTACACTAGACCCGTCACATTTACCTTGTAATCATTATAAGAGCTGTGCTGATTTCTACACTAGACCCGTCACATTTACCTTGTAATCATTATAAGAGCTGTGCTGATTTCTACACTAGACCCGTCACATTTACCTTGTAATCATTATAAGAGCTGTGCTGATTTCTACACTAGACCCGTCACATTTACCTTGTAATCATTATAAGAGCTGTGCTGATTTCTACACTAGACCCGTCACATTTACCTTGTAATCATTATAAGAGCTGTGCTGATTTCTACACTAGACCCGTCACATTTACCTTGTAATCATTATAAGAGCTGTGCTGATTTCTACACTAGACCCGTCACATTTACCTTGTAATCATTATAAGAGCTGTGCTGATTTCTACACTAGACCCGTCACATTTACCTTGTAATCATTATAAGAGCTGTGCTGATTTCTACACTAGACCCGTCACATTTACCTTGTAATCATTATAAGAGCTGTGCTGATTTCTACACTAGACCCGTCACATTTACCTTGTAATCATTATAAGAGCTGTGCTGATTTCTACACTAGACCCGTCACATTTACCTTGTAATCATTATAAGAGCTGTGCTGATTTCTACACTAGACCCGTCACATTTACCTTGTAATCATTATAAGAGCTGTGCTGATTTCTACACTAGACCCGTCACATTTACCTTGTAATCATTATAAGAGCTGTGCTGATTTCTACACTAGACCCGTCACATTTACCTTGTAATCATTATAAGAGCTGTGCTGATTTCTACACTAGACCCGTCACATTTACCTTGTAATCATTATAAGAGCTGTGCTGATTTCTACACTAGACCCGTCACATTTACCTTGTAATCATTATAAGAGCTGTGCTGATTTCTACACTAGACCCGTCACATTTACCTTGTAATCATTATAAGAGCTGTGCTGATTTCTACACTAGACCCGTCACATTTACCTTGTAATCATTATAAGAGCTGTGCTGATTTCTACACTAGACCCGTCACATTTACCTTGTAATCATTATAAGAGCTGTGCTGATTTCTACACTAGACCCGTCACATTTACCTTGTAATCATTATAAGAGCTGTGCTGATTTCTACACTAGACCCGTCACATTTACCTTGTAATCATTATAAGAGCTGTGCTGATTTCTACACTAGACCCGTCACATTTACCTTGTAATCATTATAAGAGCTGTGCTGATTTCTACACTAGACCCGTCACATTTACCTTGTAATCATTATAAGAGCTGTGCTGATTTCTACACTAGACCCGTCACATTTACCTTGTAATCATTATAAGAGCTGTGCTGATTTCTACACTAGACCCGTCACATTTACCTTGTAATCATTATAAGAGCTGTGCTGATTTCTACACTAGACCCGTCACATTTACCTTGTAATCATTATAAGAGCTGTGCTGATTTCTACACTAGACCCGTCACATTTACCTTGTAATCATTATAAGAGCTGTGCTGATTTCTACACTAGACCCGTCACATTTACCTTGTAATCATTATAAGAGCTGTGCTGATTTCTACACTAGACCCGTCACATTTACCTTGTAATCATTATAAGAGCTGTGCTGATTTCTACACTAGACCCGTCACATTTACCTTGTAATCATTATAAGAGCTGTGCTGATTTCTACACTAGACCCGTCACATTTACCTTGTAATCATTATAAGAGCTGTGCTGATTTCTACACTAGACCCGTCACATTTACCTTGTAATCATTATAAGAGCTGTGCTGATTTCTACACTAGACCCGTCACATTTACCTTGTAATCATTATAAGAGCTGTGCTGATTTCTACACTAGACCCGTCACATTTACCTTGTAATCATTATAAGAGCTGTGCTGATTTCTACACTAGACCCGTCACATTTACCTTGTAATCATTATAAGAGCTGTGCTGATTTCTACACTAGACCCGTCACATTTACCTTGTAATCATTATAAGAGCTGTGCTGATTTCTACACTAGACCCGTCACATTTACCTTGTAATCATTATAAGAGCTGTGCTGATTTCTACACTAGACCCGTCACATTTACCTTGTAATCATTATAAGAGCTGTGCTGATTTCTACACTAGACCCGTCACATTTACCTTGTAATCATTATAAGAGCTGTGCTGATTTCTACACTAGACCCGTCACATTTACCTTGTAATCATTATAAGAGCTGTGCTGATTTCTACACTAGACCCGTCACATTTACCTTGTAATCATTATAAGAGCTGTGCTGATTTCTACACTAGACCCGTCACATTTACCTTGTAATCATTATAAGAGCTGTGCTGATTTCTACACTAGACCCGTCACATTTACCTTGTAATCATTATAAGAGCTGTGCTGATTTCTACACTAGACCCGTCACATTTACCTTGTAATCATTATAAGAGCTGTGCTGATTTCTACACTAGACCCGTCACATTTACCTTGTAATCATTATAAGAGCTGTGCTGATTTCTACACTAGACCCGTCACATTTACCTTGTAATCATTATAAGAGCTGTGCTGATTTCTACACTAGACCCGTCACATTTACCTTGTAATCATTATAAGAGCTGTGCTGATTTCTACACTAGACCCGTCACATTTACCTTGTAATCATTATAAGAGCTGTGCTGATTTCTACACTAGACCCGTCACATTTACCTTGTAATCATTATAAGAGCTGTGCTGATTTCTACACTAGACCCGTCACATTTACCTTGTAATCATTATAAGAGCTGTGCTGATTTCTACACTAGACCCGTCACATTTACCTTGTAATCATTATAAGAGCTGTGCTGATTTCTACACTAGACCCGTCACATTTACCTTGTAATCATTATAAGAGCTGTGCTGATTTCTACACTAGACCCGTCACATTTACCTTGTAATCATTATAAGAGCTGTGCTGATTTCTACACTAGACCCGTCACATTTACCTTGTAATCATTATAAGAGCTGTGCTGATTTCTACACTAGACCCGTCACATTTACCTTGTAATCATTATAAGAGCTGTGCTGATTTCTACACTAGACCCGTCACATTTACCTTGTAATCATTATAAGAGCTGTGCTGATTTCTACACTAGACCCGTCACATTTACCTTGTAATCATTATAAGAGCTGTGCTGATTTCTACACTAGACCCGTCACATTTACCTTGTAATCATTATAAGAGCTGTGCTGATTTCTACACTAGACCCGTCACATTTACCTTGTAATCATTATAAGAGCTGTGCTGATTTCTACACTAGACCCGTCACATTTACCTTGTAATCATTATAAGAGCTGTGCTGATTTCTACACTAGACCCGTCACATTTACCTTGTAATCATTATAAGAGCTGTGCTGATTTCTACACTAGACCCGTCACATTTACCTTGTAATCATTATAAGAGCTGTGCTGATTTCTACACTAGACCCGTCACATTTACCTTGTAATCATTATAAGAGCTGTGCTGATTTCTACACTAGACCCGTCACATTTACCTTGTAATCATTATAAGAGCTGTGCTGATTTCTACACTAGACCCGTCACATTTACCTTGTAATCATTATAAGAGCTGTGCTGATTTCTACACTAGACCCGTCACATTTACCTTGTAATCATTATAAGAGCTGTGCTGATTTCTACACTAGACCCGTCACATTTACCTTGTAATCATTATAAGAGCTGTGCTGATTTCTACACTAGACCCGTCACATTTACCTTGTAATCATTATAAGAGCTGTGCTGATTTCTACACTAGACCCGTCACATTTACCTTGTAATCATTATAAGAGCTGTGCTGATTTCTACACTAGACCCGTCACATTTACCTTGTAATCATTATAAGAGCTGTGCTGATTTCTACACTAGACCCGTCACATTTACCTTGTAATCATTATAAGAGCTGTGCTGATTTCTACACTAGACCCGTCACATTTACCTTGTAATCATTATAAGAGCTGTGCTGATTTCTACACTAGACCCGTCACATTTACCTTGTAATCATTATAAGAGCTGTGCTGATTTCTACACTAGACCCGTCACATTTACCTTGTAATCATTATAAGAGCTGTGCTGATTTCTACACTAGACCCGTCACATTTACCTTGTAATCATTATAAGAGCTGTGCTGATTTCTACACTAGACCCGTCACATTTACCTTGTAATCATTATAAGAGCTGTGCTGATTTCTACACTAGACCCGTCACATTTACCTTGTAATCATTATAAGAGCTGTGCTGATTTCTACACTAGACCCGTCACATTTACCTTGTAATCATTATAAGAGCTGTGCTGATTTCTACACTAGACCCGTCACATTTACCTTGTAATCATTATAAGAGCTGTGCTGATTTCTACACTAGACCCGTCACATTTACCTTGTAATCATTATAAGAGCTGTGCTGATTTCTACACTAGACCCGTCACATTTACCTTGTAATCATTATAAGAGCTGTGCTGATTTCTACACTAGACCCGTCACATTTACCTTGTAATCATTATAAGAGCTGTGCTGATTTCTACACTAGACCCGTCACATTTACCTTGTAATCATTATAAGAGCTGTGCTGAGCATGTTAAATATCAGACCCTTACTGAAGAAAAAACACACTGAAATTTAAAGACAGCTTTTTGACAATTCCCTCTTGGGATATTGTTATGAAACATACAAATTAAATCCAACGCCTTTTAATGAAAACACAAACACCAAAGTTACACAAAACAAAACAAAACCAGTCTCTAAATAAGACATCTTATTCACAAATCTTTAAAGACTGTTATAAAGAGACTGTTTGAAAAATGGGAATAAACATCCGACCCTCTCTAAAACATCTGAAAAAGGGGTTTATGACCTGCAAACTGGATTTAATTCATATATATATATATATATATATATATATATATATATATATATATATATATATATATGAATTAAATCCAGTTATAAAGATGAAATTAGGAAACATGTCGGAGCAACGTGGATGAGGCACGCAGCAGACAGGCTTGTGTGGAAGAATCTTGGGGAGACCTTCATCCAGCAGTGGATTGAAAAAGGCTGAAGATGATGATGATGATGATCATATTCCAAAGGCTCAATACAAGGTCCAGTTGACACAATACACATGTGAAATCTCTTTATATGTTATTTAGTGTGGCCCCATTGGAAAGTGAATGTTTTAGCGCAACAATGTCAAATTCCCAATCATAGCTTGAATGCGGGTCCAGCCGGTTGCCATGCTTGTTACCTGGGTTTACTTCACTTCCCTGTAATGACATCATTGTGAGCGTTATCCGGTGATTCATGTGCCATTGCTTAAGAATCTTCCCAAAGATAGACAGACTAACTGTGTGTGTGTCATCAGAGAGCTCAAGCAAGAAGGCTGTTTCATAACCGTCTTCCATCAAGCTGTATTCAGAACAACACAGTTTAACAGCTTAACCTGCCAGACCCAAGCTGATCATATCATTGAACCTCATATGAGTACGGAAAAAACAAAACTCTCTTCTGCTGTATATTGACTCAGAAATGTCTTCATCTAGACAATGTGGGGAAGCTATATATATATTGTGAAAAGTGTTGAATTTAAATCAAGGGAAGCAATGTTAAAACTTTACAATGCATTAGTAAGACCTCATCTAGAATATTGTGTTCAGTTCTGGTCACCTCGTTACAAAAGGATATTGCCGCTCTAGAAAGAGTGCAAAGAAGAGCGACCAGAATTATCCCGGGTTTAAAAGGCATGTTGTATGCAGACAGGCTAAAAGAATTGAATCTATTCAGTCTTGAACAAAGAAGACTACACGGTGATCTGATTCAAGCATTCAAAATCCTAAAAGGTATTGACAATGTCGACCCAAGGGACTTTTTTGACCTGAAAAAAGAAACAAGGACCAGGGGTCAAAAATGGAGATTAGATAAAGGGGCATTCAGAACAGAAAATAGGAGGAACTTTTTTACACAGAGAATTGAGAGGGTCAGGAACCAACTCCCCAGTAATGTTGTTGAAGCTGACACCCTGGGATCCTTCAAGAAGCTGCTTGATGAGATTCTGGGATCAATAAACTACTAACAACAAAACAAGCAAGATGGGCCGAATGGGGCCTCCTCTCATTTGTAAACTTTCTTATGTTCTTGTGTTCTTCTTCTTATGTTCTTATATGGGGGCGTATGGAAGAGGCAAATGCATGACAGCCTCATATGAAGATGCTATTTCCGCATATAAAGCAATGGAAAAAAAGCATGTTCAATTCAAATCTATATTTATTATTGTGTCCAAAACGACTTGTTTCAGCTGTTTTCAATATTCCACACATGAAAGGGTTAAAGGCACTTTTAAAAGACGTTACTTCAGTCATGTTTAGCAAATGAGAGCAGCTTTTTAACTGTGGTTTTAGCACACAATTAATAACTTTATTAACATGTTAATCCATGTTTTTTTAAGACCCAGTTTTTACTGAACTCTGCCCCTCTCCTCTTTAGAAACAGCTGCTGAAAGAACCACTTCTTTGAAATAAGAGCAGTTTACTATTGAAAACTGTGATGATGACCCTGCGGTACAAAAGAAAAGGGGAACAGTGTTACCTTTCCCTTCTAGATCAGCTCTCTGTGCATATCTGGTGTCAGGAAGCCAGTAAATGAGACTGCAGGAAGAGGCTCCGCTTCCTCTTGTTGTTACATCACTGACTCTGCATTGCAGCATCTGCACCAATCAGGAGCTTTCAAATGTAATTCTACAGCAAGGAGGGTTCCAGTATGTGACACCGCATCACACACTAAATAACACATCCATATCCACATATACATTCAGTGCATTATAACAGCATGCCTCTTACTAACTGATTAACAAATAACACATCCATATCCACATGTACATTCAGTGCATTATAACAGCATGCCTCTTACTAACTGATTAACAAATAACACATCCATATCCACATGTACATTCAGTGCATTATAACAGCATGCCTCTTACTAACTGATTAACAAATAACACATCCATATCCACATATACATTCAGTGCATTATAACATCACCACCTACCAACACCCCCTTTTATTGGGACAAAAACCTGCGCTGCTTCTTCACTTTAAGCAAATTCCAGATGAATGCAAATATTTGGAATGGCTTGAGCAGCGTTGATGTCTAATTGAAAAGCCAGAATGAGCCTCAATAGCAGCTTTCCAGCATGCCTGCACTGCGAACCCACTGGACAGATTCAGATGATACTGAAAGAGGAGAGGCCGGGAGAGGCTTGCAATCTGCCTCACTGGACAGATTCAGATGATACTGAAAGAGGAGAGGCCGGGAGAGGCTTGCAATCTGCATCACTGGACAGATTCAGATGATACTGAAAGAGGAGAGGCCGGGAGAGGCTTGCAATCTGCATCACTGGACAGATTCAGATGATACTGAAAGAGGAGAGGCCGGGAGAGGCTTGCAATCTGCATCACTGGACAGATTCAGATGATACTGAAAGAGGAGAGGCCGGAGAGGCTTGCAATCTGCATCACTGGACAGATTCAGATGATACTGAAAGAGGAGAGGCCGGAGAGGCTTGCAATCTGCATCACTGGACAGATTCAGATGATACTGAAAGAGGAGAGGCCGGGAGAGGCTTGCAATCTGCCTCACTGGACAGATTCAGATGATACTGAAAGAGGAGAGGCAGGAGAGGCTTGCAATCTGCATCACTGGACAGATTCAGATGATACTGAAAGAGGAGAGGCCGGAGAGGCTTGCAATCTGCATCACTGGACAGATTCAGGCTTGCAATCTGCATCACTGGACAGATTCAGATGATACTGAAAGAGGAGAGGCCGGGAGAGGCTTGCAATCTGCATCACTGGACAGATTCAGATGATACTGAAAGAGGAGAGGCCGGGAGAGGCTTGCAATCTGCATCACTGGACAGATTCAGATGATACTGAAAGAGGAGAGGCCGGGAGAGGCTTGCAATCTGCATCACTGGACAGATTCAGATGATACTGAAAGAGGAGAGGCCGGGAGAGGCTTGCAATCTGCATCACTGGACAGATTCCGATGATACTGAAAGAGGAGAGGCCAGGGGAGGCTTGCAATCTGCATCACTGGACAGATTCAGATGATACTGAAAGAGGAGAGGCCGGGAGAGGCTTGCAATCTGCTCTGGAATTTGTCAGCTTCTTTAACCACATTCTGAGACATTTTCATGAAAATCAATTCCATTAAAAATGGAGGTCGGATGGGGCTGCAGCCTGGGGAAGCCTCAAGACTTGTCTTTATGAATATCAATAGCTTTCATTAATTGAATACACTGTGTGCCATGTACAGTTAACTTCACCACAGGTCATTCCCACAGCTCCTGATGCACACAATAAGGATGGATTCTGACAAATTCCACTGAAGCCTCATAAGACCTGAGCCCCATGATGCAATGAGAGATACATGACGTAGCCATGCTAAACTCATTATGATTGATCTTCTCTCTGTGTTACAAGCATGCAGTACTCAAGCTGTAGCTATTTAAGATGAGCCCATAATGAAACGTACAGTAGTGTGCAAATGTATTCGAATATTGCATTGCTTCTGTCGTTTTGATTTGCTGTGCCTATGAAATCAAACCACTGGATCTGAAAATCAGGGAAATTGTCAAAATAGGCAAATTAGTGATTGTCTAATTTAATTGATGACTTCAATAGGCCATGCATGCAATTCATTTACAATAGTACGAGAAAAAGAACACAGAGCCACACATGGTAAAATGCAGGAGACTTTTTAGAAGTTGTTTAAGATGCCTAATTAAAAGTACAAAGTGGTCTAACATTTTCACATGAGAAAATGTTAGACCACTTTTAGGGTTAGACCACATTTTCTCGCACCCTGAGGTTTTCATGCAGGGAGGTATATAAAGGATATCAATGGGTTTTCATGCAGGCAGGTATATAAAGGATATCAATGGGTTTTCATGCAGGCAGGTATATAAAGGATATCAATGGGTTTTCATGCAGGCAGGTATATAAAGGATATCAATGGGTTTTCATGCAGGCAGGTATATAAAGGATATCAATGGGTTTTCATGCAGGGAGGTATATAAAGGATATCAATGGGTTTTCATGCAGGCAGGTATATAAAGGATATCAATGGGTTTTCATGCAGGCAGGTATATAAAGGATATCAATGGGTTTTCATGCAGGCAGGTATATAAAGGATATCAATGGGTTTTTGTACAGGGAGGTATATAAAGGATATCAATGGGTTTTCATGCAGGGAGGTATATAAAGGATATCAATGGGTTTTCATGCAGGCAGGTATATAAAGGATATCAATGGGTTTTCATGCAGGCGGGTATATAAAGGATATCAATGGGTTTTCATGCAGGCAGGTATATAAAGGATATCAATGGGTTTTTTGTGCAGGCAGGTATATAAAGGATATCAATGGGTTTTCATGCAGGGAGGTATATAAAGGATAGGGTTAGAGGTACAGTAACTACTATGTAAATACACAGTAATTAGAGGTGCTTCATGTAGAGTCCTCCCATATTATTAGTGGTCCCCCTTTGGGGGTCTTTTTGTACAGCAGGTCTCCCATCAGCACATGTTCTTCATTTATGTGGGATTCATAAAGGAGACAAAAAAATGAAATCAATGTGTCCACATAATGGGATCCAACAAAAAAAGACAACGCAATAAAGACATTGTAATTGAATCCATCCGTGACTAAAGTTCCTCATGTGCGATGTTCCTCTTCCATTCTGTAAACTCCTTCTGTGATTGATGTCCACTCAGCTTACGAGACCTGCTCTTTGTATTAATGAGATCCTTCTTTAAACTGTTTATGAACACCTCCATTCCTCACTGAATACTGAACTGAAGGCATTCCTCACTGAATACTGAACTGAAGGCATTCCTCACTGAATACTGAACTGAAGGCATTCCTCACTGAATACTGAACTGAAGGCATTCCTCACTGAATACTGAACTGAAGGCATTCCTCACTGAATACTGAACTGAAGGCATTCCTCACTGAATACTGAACTGAAGGCATTCCTCACTGAATACTGAACTGAAGGCATTCCTCACTGAATACTGAACTGAAGGCATTCCTCACTGAATACTGAACTGAAGGCATTCCTCACTGAATACTGAACTGAAGGCATTCCTCACTGAATACTGAACTGAAGGCATTCCTCACTGAATACTGAACTGAAGGCATTCCTCACTGAATACTGAACTGAAGGCATTCCTCACTGAATACTGAACTGAAGGCATTCCTCACTGAATACTGAACTGAAGGCATTCCTCACTGAATACTGAACTGAAGGCATTCCTCACTGAATACTGCATTAGCACACCTTGTTTATTTTTCCATGTTCAGTGTAATGATAGTTAGACTCCGTTTAGATGAATGTTTGTCTTTAGTAAATCACACCTTTCTTCACTTTGAATAAGGCTTGCAGATTCTCATCACACCTTTGTGAACCGCAGCACAGGTGTGAATACGGAGATAGGGTCTGTCTCTAAAAACTCCACTCAGAGGCTATCTTCACAAACTAATTCACATTCAAATGTTGTTTGCTCTCCCTCAGAGTGACGCAGAATTGCAGAAATGACTTTGTTTTTTAATGCTGATCCCATCATAGTAAAAGGCAGAACCTCTTGAACTAACACTTTTAGAATATAAAAAGGGCAGTATTGGAGCACTGGCTCATTTTACACTGCTCTCCACATTACTACCACTGATCCATATGGGATTCTTTTAATTCAATAAGTGGTCATTCTTACTGCGTGGTGCCTCATCCTCCCTCTATGTCTGCCTTGTACTCTCTGTGCTGCCTATACCTATTTATTTCAAACAAATCTCTGTTCCTGTTTGTAATTAGAATTTGCAGATGTTCCCTTAATCCTTTAGTCAGCGCTGCTGACATTGTCACGACAAGTGAGAACCTCAGAGCGTCAGACAAGACTCCTGCTGCACAGCAGTGTCACCCAGTCCAGGTTTTACTACCAGCTTGATTAGCCACAGTGTGTAGAGGTAACAAGCTCAGGCGTGTCTTATTAAACTCACAGTAAAACCAGGAATGGATCAAACTGCTATGCAATGGCAGTCTTATTTCCATCCTGTTTTACAGACCCAAATGCAGTACTGGTCAACATCAGTGGACACATTAGGCCATATCTAAATATTGATACATGCTAAATGTATGAAAAACTAGAATAGAAATGCGAATTCTATGTGATATTGCAGGTCTGTCTGTTAATCCTCTGGCATGGGGCTCTGGGTCAGGGATGACAATTGTAATAGAAAGATGCAGCACAGACACAGGGCTGCAGACACTAGACAAAATGATATTGCTTAATACAGCTATGTTTAATCAAGCTGCCTAAAATCACAATCCAGGATTATGCTTGCTAATCCATTTCAATACAATCTTTTCACTGGAAACTAAGCTGCTGTGTGGCTTGCATACCACCCCAGTAATGTGCTCTCTAGATGGACAGGATACTTTCATTCTCATCTTTAGTGTCCGCATTGAAAACACGGGGAGCCTGATGAGCTGATCCTGTCCGTGCGTCCCTCTGCCTGTCTCACACTGCATGGGGAACACCAGTCTTCACTAAACTGTCATCACACACTCCTCACCCTCCTACAGACACACATGCAAACCGACCCTCCCGTACACAGCGTATTACTGGACGGTTTTCTAAATAATCCGAAGCAGCTAACAGCAGCGCTCATGTAAATGAATTTCTCTCCTGGCTTGAGGAATACTGGCCCCCAGTCCCCAGTTTGAGAACCACCAAGTAAAAAGGTTTGTGGATGTAAAGCTCATTCCTAAACGGTATCAAAGCCCTCACCTTCGAATCCCAGAGATTCACATCAGTGGCTGTGCGTGGAGCCCTCAGAGGAGCTGGATCGTGTGCACAGCACTCAGCCTGGTCCCAGTCCTTTGATCTGGGCAGGGTGAAGTCGTATCCGTACACCCGGTACTCGGGGATGATCCTCTGGCACGTGTGGTAGCTGTGGTGCCAGGGCGGGGGGTACTCTGTGGGATTGCTCCACCCCGGACGGTACGTCCTGTCCAGGGAGTTCCATGTGAACTCTGCACTCGGCTCGTTGTCCTGGCTGTGCCGTGGTGGAGGCTCTGCTTTGCTTGGCTTCTTCTCCTGGTTCTTCAGCAGCTTTATGCAGGATAAAACAGGACTGTCCTCCACAAAGACTGCATCCTGAACGCGTGCTGTTGAAACAGAAGAGCATAGAGAAAGCTAACAACTTAACTGAATTACAGCCCCTATCCACAAAGTCACATTTGTTCTAGGTTCTAGGTTCTAGGTTCTGGGTTCTAGGTCTTGACAACTGTGAATATATTAGAAGAGATCAGCAGTCACAAAGTGGAAAAAAAGTTGTGTGTGTGCGTGTGTGTGTGTGTGTGTATGTGTGTGTGTGTGTGTGTGCGTTAATGTGTGTGTTAGTGTGTGTCTCAGTGTGTGTGTGTGTGTCTCAGTTTGTGTGTGTTTAGTTTGTGTACATCCGTGTGTGTGTGTGCATGTGTGTGCTAGTGTGTGTGTGTGTCTCAGTGTGTGTGTTAGTGTGTGTGCATCTCTCAGTGTGTGTGTGTAAATGTGTTTGTGTTAGTGTATGTCTCAGTGTTTGTGTATTAGTGTTTGTGTATTAGTGTGTGTGTGTGTTAGTGTGTGTGTGTGTTAGTGTGTGTGTGTGTTAGTGTGTGTGTGTTAGTGTGTATGTGTTAGTGTGTGTGCGCATCTCAGTGTGTGTTAGTGTGTGTGCGCATGTTAGTGTGTGTGTTAGTGTGTGTGTTAGTGTGTGTGCGCATCTCAGTGTGTGTTAGTGTGTGTGCGCATCTCAGTGTGTGTGTGTGTGTGTGTGTGTGTGTCTAATATGAACTTTCCGTTTGTTAAAACCGCAAAAAAAAAGTGCTGCTGTTTTGGATTTTCAAAGAGATGCACACACAGGTCTCACTGTGGTTCTGTGGGCTGGAGCTCAGCCGATTACAGCTTCTGAACTCACTCAGCTATTTAAATCACACGTGGAAGTCGATGAACCCATCTCAACAGCGGCAGATCTAAATGAATGCTTCAATTGTTTAAATAAGGCCACGGTTATAAAGAACAAACATTTCTCTTAAGTGGATTTCTGTCTGTAAAAGCATGTAGAAAGCCACGGAGAGGGGTGTGTTTATGATTTAGAAACGCTGCCGTCCAGATCACATTCAAAACACCCCATGATTGTCAAGACGACACCAGGAAACAAATGCATTAACTAGCTTATAAATCAATAAATACAAATAATAAAATGAACTACTGTCTACTGAGTGTCTGTTGGGGGACTGCTGATACTGTGTGATAATGTGTACCCCATAGCCAAGCTGTAAATGGGTCAGGTACTGTATTCTGAGAATGATGATCCTAATAAACATTGATAGAGTTGATCCAAGCAGATAATCGAGTTCTGTGTTCTTCATGCAGACAGGAAATCGTGGGCAGAGAAATGAACAGGCTTTGAAGAATTACATCAATATACCCTCACTCAGTACACATCAATATATACACATCAATATACCCTCACACAGTACACATCAATATATACACATCAATATACCCTCACACAGTACACATCAATATATACACATCAATATACCCTCACACAGTACACATCAATATATACACATCAATATACCCTCACTCAGTACACATCAATATATACACATCAATATACCCTCACACAGTACACATCAATATATACACATCAATATACCCTCACACAGTACACATCAATATATACACATCAATATACCCTCACTCAGTACACATCAATATATACACATCAATATACCCTCACACAGTACACATCAATATATACACATCAATATACCCTCACACAGTACACATCAATATACCCTCACACAGTACACATCAATATATACACATCAATATACCCTCACACAGTACACATCAATATACCCTCACACAGTACACATCAATATATACACATCAATATACCCTCACACAGTACACATCAATATACCCTCACACAGTATACACCATTATGCACTACTGGTCAAAAGTTTTAGAACACCTCCATTTTTCCAGTTTTTATTGAAATTTACACAGTTTAATGTCTCAATGTACTCTGAAATTAAAGCATAGAACAAATAAACAACTGGAGATAAAAAAAGAAATCATGGAATCGTCTTGTTTAACAAAATTTAATCTAAATTTTTGACTCATCAAAGTAGCCACCTTTTGCAGATATAACAGCCGAACACACTCGTGGCATTCTTTCTACAATGGAAATCAAATATTGTTCGGAAAGTTCTTCCCAACACTGTTGCAGAAGTTCCCATAAATGTGTTGCACTTGTAGGTTGCTTTGCTTTCACCCTTCTGTCCAGTTCATCCCAAACCAGCTCGATGGGGTTTAAGTCTGGAGACTGTGCTGGCCATTCCATGATTTGAAGCCTACCGTCTTGTTCTTTTCTTCTAAGGTAGTTCTGACATAGCCTGGAGGTATGTTTTGGGTCATTATCTTGCTGTAGGATGAACCCCTGACCAACTAGGCGTATACCAGAGGGTATTGCATGGCGCTGCAAAATGCTGTGGTAGCCGTTTTGGTTCAGGGTGCCACTCACTCTGTGCAAGTCGCCGACTCTGGATCCAGCAAAAGAGCCCCAGACCATCACGCTTCCTCCTCCATGTTTGACAGTTGGTGTCACACACCGAGGAACCATCCCTTCGCCTACTCGACGGCGTACAAAAACCCTGCGTGATGAACCAAAGATTTTAAATTTTGATTCATCGGTCCATAAGACCTTCTTCCAGTCTTCAGTAGTCCACTGGCGGTGCTTCATGGCCCAGGCAAGCCTCTTTTTCTTATTTTGCCATCTTAGCAATGGCTTTCTTACTGCCACTCGACCTGTCAAACCTGCAGCTTGAAGTCTTCTCTTCACAGTTGAAACTGAGACTTGCTTACTTCGACCAGTGTTAAGCTGTGCTTGAAGCTGTTGTCCTGTGAGCCGCCTATCACGCAAGCTGTTGACTCTCAGAAACTTGTCTTCTGATTCTGTTGTGGCTTTGGGTCTGCCAGACCTCTTCCTGTCAGAGTTTCCTCCAGTTTCCAAGTGCCTTTTGATGGTGTAGGAAACTGTACTCACTGACACCTTGGCTTTCTTTGCAATTTCTCTAAAGGAAAGACCTACACTTTTAAGGGTTATAATGGTCTGTCTGTCTTCCTTTGTTAATTGCCTTTTTCTCGCCATTATGATAGCAATATACTACTTCCTGCAGTACAATACTGTCCAAATAATGCTTAAGAGGGTGTAGTAACACAGTCTGTTCTAACACTGCTTTTATACAGACAGAGGGTTTGTAAGTAATCAACAAAAAGTTGGGACACCTGTAGGAATTGTTAGCATCAACTTTCAAGGCTTAATTTACTTCCATTGCTGCAGAACAGCTGTAAGTTGTTAACCCATTACTTGTTCCCTGAAAAAGGCCTTTTTGTATAACTCTGAAATGTACATTATTTTTCAGTTTTTGGTAACCTAAACTTTTTTTTTAACCTCTGGCAGTTTACCGCTTACCTTTGTACCATTTCAGGTTATTCACTGGACTTGAACTGCTTAAATTTCAATAAAAACTGGAAAAATGGGGGTGTTCTAAAACTTTTGACCGGTAGTGTGCCCTCACACAGTACACATCAATATATACACATCAATATACCCTCACACAGTAGTCATCAATATACCCTCACTCAGTACACATCAATATACCCTGCTGCTAATTCTGTTTTGTAGTGTAGTATATTTCTAGTATAGCAGCTCTGTGTTGCTCTTGGTCTTGGTTTGAATTCTGAAGATCAGAATGTAGTTTATTAGTACTGTAGTGGTATAGTAGAGTGTGCCCGGTAGACAGACAGACGGATGGAAGACTGATCTCTCAAATACAGCCTCCCCCCCACCCCATGTTACTCACTGCTCGTCACAGCAGCGTTCCTGTCCTCCCCTCCCCGTGTTACTCACTGCTCGTCACAGCAGAGTTCCTGTCCTCCCCTCCCTGTGTTACTCACTCCTCGTCACAGCAGAGTTCCTGTCCTCCCCTCCCTGTGTTACTCACTGCTCGTCACAGCAGTGTTCCTGTCCTCCCCTCCCTGTGTTACTCACTGCTCGTCACAGCAGTGTTCCTGTCCTCCCCTCCCTGTGTTACTCACTGCTCGTCACAGCAGCGTTCCTGTCCTCCCCTCCCCGTGTTACTCACTGCTCGTCACAGCAGTGTTCCTGTCCTCCCCTCCCTGTGTTACTCACTGCTCGTCACAGCAGCGTTCCTGTCCTCCCCTCCCTGTGTTACTCACTGCTCGTCACAGCAGTGTTCCTGTCCTCCCCTCCCTGTGTTACTCACTGCTCGTCACAGCAGTGTTCCTGTCCTCCCCTCCCTGTGTTACTCACTGCTCGTCACAGCAGCGTTCCTGTCCTCCCCTCCCCGTGTTACTCACTGCTCGTCACAGCAGAGTTCCTGTCCTCCCCTCCCCGTGTTACTCACTGCTCGTCACAGCAGTGTTCCTGTCCTCCCTCCCGTGTTACTCACTGCTCGTCACAGCAGCTGTTCCTGTCCTCCCCTCCCGTGTTACTCACTGCTCGTCACAGCAGTGTTCCTGTCCTCCCTCCCGTGTTACTCACTGCTCGTCACAGCAGTGTTCCTGTCCTCCCCTCCCCGTGTTACTCACTGCTCGTCACAGCAGCGTTCCTGTCCTCCCCTCCCCGTGTTACTCGCTGCTCATCACAGCAGCATTCCTGTCCTCCCCTCCCCGTGTTACTCACTGCTCGTCACAGCAGTGTTCCTGTCCTCCCCTCCCTGTGTTACTCACTGCTCGTCACAGCAGTGTTCCTGTCCTCCCCTCCCCGTGTTACTCACTGCTCGTCACAGCAGCGTTCCTGTCCTCCCCTCCCCGTGTTACTCACTGCTTGTCACAGCAGTGTTCCTGTCCTCCCCTCCCCGTGTTACTCACTGCTCGTCACAGCAGCGTTCCTGTCCTCCCCTCCCCGTGTTACTCACTGCTCGTCACAGCAGTGTTCCTGTCCTCCTCATCAGGGCTGCACAGGCTGCTTCTCTTCACTCGGACCAGCTTCTGCAGCCTCTTCAATGTTCCCCTGGATTCAGTCTCTTCCTGATCCGCCACCGCAGCCTGAGCACGAGCAAAACATAAGAATATTACACAAGAAGGACACTTATTAAAAGTGGAAATATAGATTTATATATACACCGGGATGTTTATATATATATATATATATATATATATATATATATATATATATATATATATATATATATATATATATATATATATATATACATGAACATAATTTTGATATTTTATTTAACATCATGTAATCAAAGAAACTACCAAATGATATCACAAAAGTCTACCGGTCAACGGAAATCCTGTGTTTTGCAAGAATCTAATAGAAATATCCTGTTTGCCAAATCTGCAGTATTCCGAGTTGTTTCGGCTGATTTACTCACCATCTCGTGCTGCTGTTGTCTACTGTCACTGTGGTCCCAGTTTGGAATCCAGGCATCATAGCTCAGAACCTGAAAAACAAAATAAACAGAAAGCAAACTCAGACAAAGGAGGAGCAGCATGCTGTAGAGCAGGGCTGCCTCTTCCACTCCTGCTCTTTGAACTGGCTCTTCCACTCCTGCTCTTTGAACTGGCACTTCCACTCCTGCTCTTTAAACTGGCTCTTCCACTCCTGCTCTTTGAACTGCCTCTTCCACTCCTGCTCTTTGAACTGCCTCTTCCACCCCTGCTCTTTGAACTGGCTCTTCCACGTCTGGTCTTTGAACTGCCTCTTCCACTCCTGCTCTTTGAACTGCCTCTTCCACGCCTGGTCTTTGAACTGCCTCTTCCACTCCTGCTCTTTGAACTGCCTCTTCCACTCCTGCTCTTTGAACTGGCTCTTCCACGCCTGCTCTTTGAACTGCCTCTTCCACTCCTGCTCTTTAAACTGGCTCTTCCACGCCTGCTCTTTGAACTGCCTCTTCCACTCCTGCTCTTTGAACTGCCTCTTCCACTCCTGCTCTTTGAACTGCCTCTTCCACTCCTGCTCTTTGAACTGCCTCTTCCACTCCTGCTCTTTGAACTGGCTCTTTCACGCCTGCTCTTTGAACTGCCTCTTCCACTCCTGCTCTTTAAACTGGCTCTTTCACGCCTGCTCTTTGAACTGGCTCTTCCACCCCTGCTCTTTGAACTGGCTCTTCCACCCCTGCTCTTTGAACTGGCTCTTCCACCCCTGCTCTTTGAACTGGCTCTTCCACCCCTGCTCTTTGAACTGGCTCTTCCACTCCTGCTCTTTGAACTGGCTCTTCCACCCCTGCTCTTTGAACTGGCTCTTCCACTCCTGCTCTTTGAACTGGCTCTTCCACCCCTGCTCTTTGAACTGGCTCTTCCACCCCTGCTCTTTGAACTGGCTCTTCCACTCCTGCTCTTTGAACTGCCTCTTCCACGCCTGCTCTTTGAACTGCCTCTTCCACGCCTGCTCTTTGAACTGCCTCTTCCACTCCTGCTCTTTGAACTGGCTCTTCCACTCCTGCTCTTTGAACTGCCTCTTCCACTCCTGCTCTTTGCACTGCCTCTTCCACGCCTGGTCTTTGTTCCAACCCTGTTCTAAATGGTTTAATCAACCCAATTAAACCTCCATCCAGACCCTGAAGTCGTTCATGATCTCATTTTACCTGTTAAACCTGGAGTGGAATGGCCCTCCAGGACTGTGATTGAACACCCTGGCTGTAGAGGCATCAACAACATTGAAATGACCTTTGAAACTCTTTCCAGGTGTATTTACCTGGGCCTGGCTCTCCTTCACGCTCTTGTCTTTCAACAGTCGCACCCTGTCTTCAGCATTCAAGAAATCAGCCAGGAAGTAGTCTTCCACCAAGTCTAAAGTCAAGCAGAAGAAAACATCATTGGCTTTATTTAGTGTAATATACTGTGCAGCAGTTTGTATATACGAGTAGTGTTGTACACGTGTGTGTATTCCTGCACTCATCAATGTTGTAGTGAGTCATACAGGAGTAACAGCAATCTAACGGAGAGCTTCTCAGGAGGGCTGGTTAGATCGCTCTCTCCCCCTCTCCCCGCTCTCTCTCTCTCTCTCAAGTTGTATCCACACTGTGATTAGGCAGGTTTGAGCTGCTCCTTTACCTTCATGAAGACAGTTCTTTCCACGGATCGATAGACCATTCCCTTTCTTTGTGGAAGTCTTCCAGAGCAGAGTACTACACTCCGTGTTATCTAACGGAAGGAAGAAAAGCATTTACTGAAGGACATTTCGGTTTACAGGGAGGGGCTTTTAAGAGAACGTCAAATTAACTTTCGTTTTTATTTCTTTTTTTATGAGTGCCTTCATCTTGCTGTATTATTATTATGAAATTGAAAAGCATACAGACCTACAGATTCATTCTGAGACACAGACTTCTGGATCGGTGTTCTGAAACATAAGAAAAAGTTTCTTATGATTACGATATATCCGTGTATTTTATTATTGTACCTTTTCAAACAACAAATCAATTACTATCCTACTGATAAACTATGCAGCCAAATAAATGTGCGGTTTGTGGCCCACGAGCGGTGTGTGGGCGTGGCTTCGATTTTACAACGGTCAAAACTGCCAGCGCTTTTATTACAGAAAAGAAATATATATTTCAACAGGAAGATAAAAAGCATGACATCTGCAGTTCAACAATGAGTGAGGTAGGTGTTATTTTATTTAATGTTTTTGTTCATTCGCTTATCTGTTCATTTAAAATGTTTTTGTATTAAACGTTGGCTTGCTTTGTTGACTGGGGCAAACAGCGAGTTTTCATTTACAGTTTATTCAAGGGACACCGTGAACGCAGACTCAGTGCTTCTAGTTTGTATTGCATGTAAAAAATGATTGGGTGAGCAGCACTATTACTAGGATTTATACAAGGGCTGTCAATGATCCAATGAACCGTCAGAAAGGGGCTTTAAAAATAAGCTTCCCATTCACAAGTCCTTCCTTTGCTACATGATGCGGTTCCGTGACTCATTTTATATTCAAACGATGACGTCACTCATTCAGTCCTGGCATGCATTCGAGTTTATTAAAATGGTCTGCTGAGAGGGATAAGTCAGAGGAGTGCGATTAACATGCATTAAAACAATGCAGCTCCAAAAGAATTCATGCATTAATCGCAGAACTTAACGCTGATTTATTCACAGCCCTAATTTATACATGTTTAGGGTCTAAAGCTAAGGGAACACGAAGCCACTTTGTGGCTTGGAACTTGGTTTTAGGAGACTTGGGGTTTGATACAGCGAAGTTGCCTCTAACTAGGCTGTAGATACAGTTCATAGTCAGTATTTCTTGTGGATAAAGATCTTGGGAAATAAGAAAACATTAAGTGAGGGCTTTGAATTTAAAATTATGATGTCAGAAATGTTTAAACTAGGAGTCAATCATTTCTACTGCAGCTGAGATCAAACCTGTTTAAACTGGACTCTGTTAGTCATGTTCATTTCTACCTGCAGCTGAGATCAAACCTGTTTAAACTGGACTCTGTCAATCCTGTTCATTTCTACCTGCAGCTGAGATCAAACCTGTTTAAACTGGACTCTGTTAGTCATGTTCATTTCTACCTGCAGCTGAGATCAAACCTGTTTAAACTGGACTCTGTCAATCCTGTTCATTTCTACCTGCAGCTGAGATCAAACCTGTTTAAACTGGACTCTGTCAGTCTTGTTCATTTCTACCTGCAGCTGAGATCAAACCTGTTTAAACTGGACTCTGTCAGTCTTGTTCATTTCTACCTGCAGCTGAGATCAAACCTGTTTAAACTGGACTCTGTCAGTCTTGTTCATTTCTACCTGCAGCTGAGATCAAACCTGTTTAAACTGGACTCTCAGTCTTGTTCATTTCTACCTGCAGCTGAGATCAAACCTGTTTAAACTGGACTCTGTCAGTCTTGTTCATTTCTACCTGCAGCTGAGATCAAACCTGTTTAAACTGGACTCTGTCAGTCTTGTTCATTTCTACCTGCAGCTGAGATCAAACCTGTTTAAACTGGACTCTGTCAGTCTTGTTCATTTCTACCTGCAGCTGAGATCAAACCTGTTTAAACTGGACTCTGTCAGTCTTGTTCATTTCTACCTGCAGCTGAGATCAAACCTGTTTAAACTGGACTCTGTCAGTCTCGTTCATTTCTAGTGCAGCTGAGATCAAACCTGTTTAAACTGGGACTTTATAGTACCACAGACATTATAGTACCACAGGGATGGAAATAAGACTCCGCTTACATAGCAGTCTGATCCATTCCTGGTTTTACTGGGAGTTTAATCAGACACACCTGAGCTTGTTACCTGTACACAGGGACTAATCAAGCACATATTAAAACCTATAATGGGTGAAAGTGCTATGCAATAGGAGTCTAATTTCCATCCCTGGTACCAGACTCTTTATTGTATTTTTTCCATGACAGTGTGATATAAATAGAGAAGTGAGGGAAGTTGGCTTGAACTAGTGCTGCATACATTTCAAAGCCTTCTCTTCTGGTATGGTGTGTGATGTGAGGTCAGTGTACCTTAGCTCCCACTGCATATGGGTTACCTCATGCACTCAGCACTATGCATGCCAATATTCAAATACAAACAGCAATCTAACAAAACAGCAAAACGAGCAGAAAAGAAACTTACTTTCTTTTCTTCTTTTTTAAACCCATACTGCGGGATTGAGAAAAATCCTAAAGAAATTAAAACAAACACACAAACATATCATTGAAGGTGTTCGATTGGGTTAGGGTTAGGGTTAGGGTTAGGTAATACTACAATAAAAACCGCGTTGTTTTAAGGAAAATGTGCTAAAAGCATAGACACTATGGAGCAAATATTGAAAGGTCTTGCGAATGTTCTCATCTCTCTCGCAACTGCTTGCGAATGTTTTGCATAAAATCACAAGTGAGTGAAATCCAAGTTGCGGAGAAACTGCAATTATCACAGCGCGGCAGAAACGAATAAATTAACAGGAATTAACACAGGAAATCCACCGCAACTCTCTCAAGGTATAGAACCAGCGCAACTTTTTGCAAAATGAAGACGCATTATTTGGGCTTGACGAGGATTAGCCCCGGCACCTCTTCAGTTATGAAAGTTAAAACTGTCATAAAATGTTTTGCTCTCAAATGCGTTTTCTTACAATTCTCAACACAGTTTTATCCATTCTGCATGTGCTAAACAGAGACAGTCCACTGCCAGGGACATTTCATTACTTTACCACTGACGCCCCTAAAAATGACACTGGCTGCGAAAGAAGGACTCCGACTCCTGTCGTTTTTAATACACAAATGAAATAAGCTAACTTGATTTGAAAAACGTCTTGAACGATACAAGCAGATTCCTACACTGCTTGGTTTGATTGAATGAGTCGCACACAACAAGCTTCAATATGAAAGCTGAACATTCATTTCAATAAACAACAAGTTTTTAATGAAAACAGATATTGTAGCCTACTTCACTAAAGTGAAAACTGGCTTCTGTTATTTTTAAATAACACTGCTTCTGATTATACTATTGCTTAATAACAGGAACAACATTTTATTCAGGGTTAGTGTTGAATTTAAACGCGTTCACGCCTGCATGTACCCCTACCTTCAGGCAGGAACATTGCCTGCTAACTTCCCCCTATTCAAAAAATATATATATACAGTATATATACATTAAGAACGGTCTGATTCTCTCTTTCCTTTTTTCAATGAATAGAATTGAATAATAGAGAATAAAAACATTTATTTATTTATTTATTGACATATAATCCAGTTTACTAGATGAATAAACCTCAGTATTGGCAAAATGCATTCATAAATCACTTTAAGAGGTGTCACTATGTGATGGAAGGATTTTAAGGCTGTTATCAAATACATAACAGTGGTAACACTGATCCACTGACCCACCTCCATAAAAGAATAGTGTACCGTCAGAGTTTACTCTTGTCTGAGCTCTCAGCTATAACACAAAGACACACTCATTTAAAAAGGAGCACGTTCACCTCCCTAATCCATGCAAAACCACTTCCAAGAAGATCTGAACACAAGCTAGCACTCCTGTTAAATGGTTGATCCTCTTGAATATATGTTCTGTTTTGCTTCTGATGAAGACCTAGAGTTTGAACATCACTGTCTTTTTTCTGAATTTGAAATGATGAAATCCATTTCCGGATTTTGTCTGAGAGAGAGTGCGGTCACCCTTTGTTTTATGAACGCCTGTATAACAGAACTTAGCAGCAGGAGAGGACATTTTGGAACCTCTAGGTTGTACGTATTTAGAAAGCTGCTCCACTTTCTTTAGAAGCATTTGTAAACACGATTTCTGAGAACCCTGCAATGGTATAAAGTGACATACTGACCAATGAAATGGATCGCTCCGGAACACCCCATGTGGGCATCTCCTCAGGGTGTGCCGCTGGGCTGCTGGGCCTGCTGTGGACTGTGTAACCCTGGGTATCATGGGGCTCCTGCACCGGCTCGTAGAGACTATCCATTGAGCCCTCCTGGAGAAACAAGGATTACCAAGACCTGTAAACAGAGCTGCCCATGGCAGTGCACTGTTTTTTAAAAGTCAGTTTAGATTTATTAAATGCAGTTTGATGTTCCTGATTAAACTGTTTTAGACGGCTCTTTTGGATTCTTTAATAAGGCCTCTTAAGGACACTGAAATGTGGGTAACCCTTTACATGAAGTGTCCCCTATTACTGTGTGTTTACAGAGCAGTCACTGAGTAAATACCAGGGCACTTACACATCATTACAATGGGATTATGCACAGTTACAATGTCCTTATGGTGTCAATCTGTACACAATTGTATCAGAAAAGGATTAGGTTTAGAGTTAGGGTTGAGGTTGGGGTTGGGGTTGGGGTTGGGGTGAGGGTTAGGGGTAGGGTTGGGGTTACATTGTAACCATGCATAATAACATTGTAATGATGTGAAAGTACACATGCATTTAATAAGTAACTACTATAAGTAACTACTAAATACACAGTCATTAGAGACACAATGTAGCGTGTTCCATACAGAAATGTGTTTGTTTATCATTTTATAACGTGGCTATAGTAACTGAATAGAACGCGTACATGCCTTTCAGAACAGAGTCTGCAGCAGTGTGCAATACTGAATAACCAGGGGGCTCAGCTTCTGCGCATAAACTGCTCTGATGCTGGCCAGCCCTAACCCCTATACACAAAATATTATGAAGGTTTGCAGCGTTCCAATCAGAGCACTAAGCCCTTTAAGTGTGTCATTCACGGTCTGTGTTTGTATTTATCCTGACAAAGGAACCTCATAATATCCATGTACAGCCTATTGTCTATATTCTAAACAAACCCAAAATATAAAAGCACACTGAGACTGTATGCTGATGGGTAAAGGTAGCTGCTGTATCTATACCTGTCTGAAGAGCACATTGTAGGACTGCCTGTGAAATGAACATGTCTGAATTATAACCGTGCAGAAAACATACCCATGCCAGATATTCATTATCATTTAAAAAGGGAACAATATAGCTGAGTTTCTGAATGCAATTATGAAAACACACAAAAATAACAAGTCACGCTGTGATCTATAACACATTGTGCACTGAGCATATCGTTCATGGGTATTTAGGTTAAACTGACAAAAAACATTATCAAACTGCTCTACTTCTCAGTGTAAGAAATGACATGGATCCTCTTTAAAAGAACATGTGTTTACATTATCAAACTGCTCTACTTCTCAGTGTAAGAAATGACATGGATCCTCTTAAAAAGAACATGCGTTTACATTATCAAACTGCTCTACTTCTCAGTGTAAGAAATGACATGGATCCTCTTTAAAAGAACTTGTGTTTACATTATCAAACTGCTCTACTTCTCAGTGTAAGAAATGACATGGATCCTCTTTAAAAGAACATGTGTTTACATTATCAAACTGCTCTACTTCTCAGTGTAAGAAATGACATGGATCCTTTTTAAAAGAACTTGTGTTTACATTATCAAACTGCTCTACTGCTCAGTGTAAGAAATGACATGGATCCTCTTTAAAAGAACATGCGTTTACATTATCAAACTGCTCTACTTCTCAGTGTAAGAAATGACATGGATCCTCTTTAAAAGAACATGCGTTTACATTATCAAACTGCTCTACTTCTCAGTGTAAGAAATGACATGGATCCTCTTTACAAGAACATGTGTTTACATGTTTTTGTTTAGCTTGTTTAGCTTGTTTAGCTTGTTCACTGTGGGCCCCCAGGGCCTGCACAGGTGCACCTCAGTAAGCAGGAGGTATATTTTAAATTGCTGTACAAGCTGTTTTTTTAAGATCTGCACGGTACTTCACAATACCAGCACAAAACTGAAGAGCGTCCCGACGAAATGGGAAAGCCAGCAAACAGTCCACACAACCAACAAATACAAGAAAAAACTTACCAGCGAAAAAACAGAAGAGATTCATGTTGCCCAGACCGTATCCTGAACTTACCAGCGAGAAACAGAAGAGATTCATGTTGCCCAGACCGTGTCCTGAACTTACCAGCGAGAAACAGAACAGATTCCTGTTGCCCAGACCGTCTCCTGAACTTACCAGCGAGAAACAGAACAGATTCCTGTTGCCCAGGCCATCTCCTGAACTTACCAGCGAAAAAACAGAAGAGATTCATGTTGCCCAGACCGTCTCCTGAACTTACCAGCGAGAAACAGAAGAGATTCATGTTGCCCAGACCGTCTCCTGAACCTGTAGACACCTGGGATAGAGGAGGAATTCCAGAGAGAATGAAGCTGATTCCTTCCCACAGCTCTCCCAGTCCAGATTAACGGAAGACAAAATCCCTCCAGTAATCCGACAGATTCAGAGCCATTACTAGATAAGACAGACTTCCACGCACACACACACTGCTTCAACATGAGAGCTGGAAAAAACAAAGGGCTGCAGGATTCTCCCTGGGAACCTTCCTTTTGGGTTGATTGGGTGTGAATGTCCTGCTCTTCAAAGGGGAGTGGGTAGACTGAAGTTTGGTGGGGTGGTAGCTTGGATTTAGCTAAGGGTTTATACGAATTTGCTTTCTGTATAAACATTAATTTTTACAAAACAAATGTGTGCACAGTGGTACCATGTTAAGCTTCCTATCTATATATCTATTTTAAAATGCATATATGTTTTAAAATGCATATATATTATTAGTTTATTTAGCAGACGTCTTTATCCAAGGCGTCTTACAGAGACTAGGGTGTGTGAACTATGCATCAGCTGCAGAGTCACTTACAATTACATCTCACCCGAAAGACGGAGCACAAAGAGGTTAAGTGACTTGCTCAGGGTCACACAATGAGTCTGTGGCTGAGAAGAGATTTGAACCGGGGACCTCTTGGTTACAAGCCCTTTTCTTTAACCACTGGACCACACAGCCTCCTGTAGCTGCTGGATGCACGTTCCAGGCAGATGGATTGGAAGAGGGGGCCTGTGAGTGGGAGCTCAAGGTTACCATCCACACAATGGAGTTCACTGCCTGGTCAGCAGCATCCCATCAGACCTGCCAGCAAAGAGTGGGGGTGTGTTTGATTTGTCACCCTCCGTGAAAGCTGCACTGTCCCGGGACCTGCTGAGCACTGGGCTGCTGCTGCTGCTGCTGCTGCATGTGTGCGGTTAACATTGAGACACTGCCTAGCAAACGAGCTGTATGGGAATAAATAACCCCAATTAACCACCCCCCTGGTCCGCACCCCTCTCTCCCCTTCCAGAATCGCACATGCCCCAGCAGCACCAGCCTTTATGAACTAGCATCCCCTAAAAGCACTTTAATCCTCTTCCTGCTTTTCTCCATCTGTGCCCTTTGAGCTGATGTGCAAAATCCGGGATTACATTGTCCTGCAGCGTCAGTCCCTTCACCCTCATAGACTGGAACTCTAATGACAAGTCAAGAGCATGTAGTGAAATATGACCTCAGTTCATTCGTGTGCAAAGCCTCTCTGCACAGGATGGGGTGGAAACAGTAGTTGTTAACAGTTCTTAATAAGGAACATGTCTAGCAAGCTAACCAGGCACACTGACCTCCTCGTGCCTCTTATATAATAAGGCATGACTTTGTTCATTTACATAACCGGAGAGACGAGTGGATTCAACACCACTTCAAAGGGGACTGCAAAATCCTGACTAGTGTCTCTCTGGTGTCCCCTGGTGGAGATATTGACTACATTTAACCATCCCCCTGTAGGTGGCAGTGCGGTCACATTCACACGAAGAAATGGTAGGCATTAATGGAAATTGAAACGGCCAGCAGGTGGCAGTATGGCTCAAGCAGTCTTGTTCTAAAAGTTTAAGCAGACAGTTGCCAGAGCTCAGCAGAAAGGAATATCCGGTAGAAACTGACCTCACCAACCTCAACCCTAACCCACCCCAGCCCTAAAACTTAACCCTAACCCTTAAAATCATGTGATGCCCTGAAGACAGTTTCTCGTGGATATTCCTGTGCGCTGCTGCCACAGCCTGCATATTACTGTATGATACTTCCAGGGTTATACACTCACTGATTTCTATTTAAACGTATTAATGTGTCTCGGGTGTCATTTACTACATCATGTAACGCTCTACTCTCTAGTTTGATAAGATTCATGAACAGTTTGCTTGTAGCAGATGACCCAGCACATGAAGTTTAGCTATGCTGTTTATTGACGTTTTTTTCAGTGAGCTTTCAGACGCTCTGACTGGTGGACATAAGCTTGTATTGAGCAGCTCCCAGTACGATATTCCAGATGTACTGTGGATAAGATCTGCTATTGTATTTGTAACTGTCAGCATGCCAGCATGGGTGTTTGCTCTGTTTCTGGCTAGGTGCACCAGATCGGCAGACAGAGAAAACACAAGGGACGCTACACTGTGTGCAATGCATCTGGTTAGTCTGTGCAGCGGTATCTGTGCAAAGAGTGAAGAGACCTGCAGCCCAGCTGGCATTCTGACTGTCTCACATTCTCATGCTTAAACAGAGACACAACCTAGTTTCAATCAATAGCTGGGGTTGCTAGTGCAGAGCGACAGGGATTATCAAGAACGATGTCACTGTCTTTGATTAGAGCCTGAGGAGTCACAATCCAGCCTTCTTTACATGATTCACACGCGTCTGACCTGCTGCTGCTGTCGTACGAGCCGGGAACAGCAAAGCAAGACGCGGATTCGCTGGAGACAGACGTTACACTCCCTCATCATCCACAGAGATACATTCTGTACACTGAGACAGGCGTCTGGGGGATTTCTGAAACAAGGCACTGTGCCGAGACATTCAGCATTTAAAATTTAAAAAAAAAAAAAAAAACTATAAAACCACTTCTCGTTCGTTAAGGCAGCTCTTTCTAGCGCTGGTTATAGCGTGGCATGGCTGTGGCGTTGTCTCCTTCATGCTGTTTCACACTCAGGAACACACACAGTAACAGCACAGCCATGGCACTGTGTCTCCTATATACAGTATTCTAAAGCTTGATTTTATAAGTGTAAGAAAAAGTGAAACAGGAGTGTTAAAAAAAGTGAAGAAAGGAAGGAGAGCTCTAACTGCACTGGGGGTGTGGTCTGGAGCTCCTAATGAATTCAAACACTGTTACCTTGGATCCCACCTCACACTTCAAAGCGAATCTGAACAGCAATCGCCTGTGACGTTCTTGGAAATGAATCAGGGCCACGGCCTAGTTTCTGCACCTGATTTTGGATGACAAAGGCTATGCTGGCTAAACATGTCAACCTTCACCTGGTTACAAGGAAACAGCTTGAAGACAACAGTCAAAACAACCCAGAGCTGGCCTCACGCAATCTCTACACTTACTGTAGGCTGCTGAGTCATGGTCCAGGCAACAGCAATGCCTGGCGTCTTCACTTTTCACTGATATGCTTTCTAATAACGCAAGCCTATCACATGGATCGTTCAGAGTGTTGAAGTGAGTGTCCCACTTTAGCATATTCTTTTATGACTTAAAACGACAACAACGAAGAGGCGTCAGCTAGAGACCTACATCGGGTCGGGGGTCAGGGGTCAGGGGTCGGGGTCGGGCGGATTGCTGCTTTCCCAAATAACGTAAATGTATTGCCTGCACCAGAGCAGGAGGCGATTCGGGAGGAGACTAAGCAGTGTTCTCAGTTTGTATTGTTGCTTGTTTGATACATCGCAAGATCCTTTAATCATGTCTGCTTGGTGATATTAAAAATGCCTGTGGACGAGGTGAAACAAGATAGCGCAGGTTTATATCATGTAGTGGATAACAGTGTGACGGGTAAACCACACGTGTGGAATTCTTTTGGAATCATAGCCAATGAAAATAATGAACATGTGACTGGATTCGTTGCTTGTAAAACCTGTCATCGTGTTTCTGTGAATGACAGCCACAAAACTGGTACATCTGTGTGTGAATGGTAGAGATATCTGTGTGTGAATGGTAGAGATATCTGTGTGTGAATGGTAGAGATATCTGTGTGTGAATGGTAGAGATATCTGTGTGTGAATGGTAGAGGTATCTGCGTGTGAATGGTAGAGATATCTGTGTGTGAATGGTAGAGGTATCTGTGTGTGAATGGTAGAGGTATCTGTGTGTGAATGGTAGAGGTATCTGCGTGTGAATGGTAGAGATATCTGTGTGTGAATGGTAGAGATATCTGCGTGTGAATGGTAGAGATATCTGCGTGTGAATGGTAGAGGTATCTGTGTGTGAATGGTAGAGATATCTGCGTGTGAATGGTAGAGATATCTGCGTGTGAATGGTAGAGGTATCTGTGTGAATGGTAGAGGTATCTGCGTGTGAATGGTAGAGGTATCTGTGTGTGAATGGTAGAGATATCTGCGTGTGAATGGTAGAGATATCTGCATGTGAATGGTAGAGGTATCTGTGTGTGAATGGTAGAGGTATCTGTGATAGAGTCAGTCTGTGAGAGAGTTGGTCGACGCAGGCAGTAGGTAAAGGACAAACACTTGCGGGTTCAGGTTGGGTTGCAGGTCTTATTAAAGCGGGTCTGGGTCAGGACACTGGAGTCAGCACAAGACTGACCCCTGTGGTGCAAATGAGGTAGTGCATGCAAAGGGAATATACCACAGCCCTTTCAAGACAGCCTGTGGCTCTAGGGTAGGCCTGCAGAGGTTTTGGAATGTATAATATTTCTCAGTGACTTTACTACATGACAAGTGAGGATGACTATAAAACATCCAGAGAGGGTTAACTGAATCTCTTTGGCCTTACAACAGCTGCTCTTTCAGGGGCCCAGGTTTACTCTCCACAAGCAGCACGTCTTCTTAATAAATCACTAACCTGACACCGTCTCCCTGGACAGATCAAGCTTGAATCAGAGTGTGGTAAATGGAGGATCCCGTAAACGTCCTCCCTGTGTAAATTCTTGGCTGAGAGAACAGAGCGCTCGCTGGATGAAAATGCTCAACATGACATTTCTAACAAGCCTTGCTCATGTCCTGTGGGCCAAGACAGTCCTGCAATGTTTTCTTAATCAGACAAGGGGCTGATTGTCAAGTTCAGCTGCTAACCTTGACTGCTACCTCATGACCAGTTCAGTTTTTTTAGTTGAAGGAAGCACGGGGTTATTGGTAGTTCGAGCAGGATGTACATTAGCTGAAAGTTCATGTAAAGATGAGAGGTTGCTTGGAGTTTAAAGAAAGGGTAATAAGTGGAAGCGAAGATAAAGGGGAGGTTAAATGGACGATGTGAAATGGGACTGAAGGCCAAGCCTGGTAGAGTTTTGTGTGCCTCTCAGCACACAGCGCTGCTGTTCTGAACACGGGGTGTCTCTTTTAACAGGAGGCTCAATAACTGTTACAGTCCTCATACAGTTTCCATGTGTTTATATGGGACAGAGTGGGGCATTATTGTGAACATAATCCTCTACAGTATTAGTATTGTAATACATGTAATTGCATATCGGTTTTAACCAACGTTTCCAGTATTTATAGCTTCCACTTTCTGTCTGAATATGAGTGTCGAGACTCCATCAGTAACACTGTTGATGCCAAACACTTACTGTATCATGGGTGGGAATTAAACTTGCTGCGGTGGACAGAATAATTATTAACACACACACACACACACACACACACCAGCTTCCCTTACTCGTTGAACCAAAATAAAACAGCTCTAATGTCAGCAATAGATTAAAAATGTAAAACGAAATAAAAGGTGCTCTCGATCCAAAATCGGTCGTGCTTTTGCTAGAAGCTTAGTGCTGCTAAGCCACTGCCGGTCATATCCTTCTGCAACGAGCACACAACCTATTTTTACTTTTAAATCCTGACCTTGGAGTAAAAGTCTGTCTGATGCTCACAGAAAGAAAGTATGACCGGCTTACACCTCTGCTGCTGCTGCTCAAACCAGGGCCTTCATTTAACCAACAGGTGGGCCGTGGTGCAGACTGATGCCACAAACACAAGAGCACACTGAATACATGTGTGTGCTGTCAATATAATATATACTGTACACAAGACATACAACCGAATACATGCATGAGCTGTTAATACATCAGATTTTCATGCAAAACACTGCTGGGGCTGTTCCAGAGGGCAGAGAAATTGTCATCTTCTACACTTTCAGGTCCGCAAAGCATTTTGTTAAAGAAATCAAGGGGGAAACAGGTCACAAGTGCATGCTTCATTTGCAACCTGTAAGTCAACAAAGAGCCGAGTTTATACAGCTCCTCAGAGCCCCGTCCGCAAGGGCCGCGTTTATACAGCTCCTCAGAGCCCCGTCAGCAAGGGCCGCGTTTATACAGCTCCTCAAAGCCCCGTCCGCAAGGGCCGCGTTTATACAGCTCCTCAGAGCCCCGTCCGCAAGGGCCGCGTTTATACAGCTCCTCAAAGCCCCGTCCGCAAGGGCCGCGTTTATACAGCTCCTCAAAGCCCCGTCCGCAAGGGCCGCGTTTATACAGCTCCTCAGAGCCCCGTCCGCAAGGGCCGCGTTTATACAGCTCCTCAGAGCCCCGTCCGCAAGGGCCGCGTTTATACAGCTCCTCAGAGCCCCGTCCGCAATCTGAACTCGTGGCTGCTGGTGAGAAGGTCGGGATTACACCCAATCAGCTTGTGCTTTTTCCTCCCGTCGACCTATAAGCATTGCACCATATCTAAATCACTGGGGGTTTCCTCATCTTGTTCCACAAAAGGGTGAAAGGATTTAAATGGTATTCAGACAGACTGCTGTTTAGATCACATGAGTAGCTCCCACAATGCAATGCTTAGTCAGCTTCTCACACCATTGAACTGGTTGCTATGGTGAACGTGTCAAGCACATTGCCCTTTAGTTACTCAGTGAACGAGGGAAAGTGAATCAAAGCACTTTAACCTGTGAAGTGCAACCAGGCTGCCCCTCACCTCTTTGACATGCACTCCCTGTTGCGAGGTAAAGAACTTGGATTGATAGAGTGCTGTTTGTTGTTGCTCGGTGGGCAGGTGCTTCTGCATCACTGTGATCTGTGCCATCACCACTGAACCACAAGACCTAGAGCAGGAGAATCAGAACTGCCACACACCTGCAAGGAAAAGAAATGAAACCACACCAAAAGAAAATAACAACAATGGTATGCAAATAGTGCGTTTTAGTACTTTATTTAAAGTCTGTGCAAGTAAACACCAAAAACTAAAAGAAAATAATATTCATTATTTAAGAAAAAGTAATGCTGCAGCATGTGACCTGGAATGGCGACATAACATCTTGATAGCGATCTGCAATTGTAATCATAATGTTGCTATTTTACAGCTCTTTGCTCTGCTCTATATACAGGTATACATACATACAGTACATTACTACCCCTGGCTGATGTTGGTAGTAATTAAAAAAGTCAGGAAGAAGACAAAAAATGTAATGCACATTATGTGTAATATATATATATATATATATATATATATATATATATATATATATATATATATATATATAAAATCACACACACACACACACACACACACACACACACACACTCACACACACAATTTCTTTGTTGCTGATCACATCAGAAGTCATGATTAAGACTTTCCACCTCCCCCAAACCCCCCCAAACATCCAGCTTTAATGCTCAGGGTCCCGGTCCTGGTCCCTCCCCCATGCTTTTGCATGCAACAGGCTGCAATGTAGAGCATCACACATAGAGATTATCATAAGCTTACCACATATCGACACATGCAAAAGAAACAGGTTCACCCCAGGCTCGTTATGTACAATTTTACACAGAATTTACATTACCATCAGGAGTTTTAAAACTAGTACTTTTTTTTTTTTTTCTTTGAACAATACAAAATAGCTATCTTTCATAATGAAAGTACCATTTACACAAAATAGTTTCTTAATAATAAAAAATAATAATAATAAAAATATATATACACATCACTCGATATGACTGAACTACTAAAAACAAGCTGAAATATTTCACACTTAAGACTTAAAGCTGTGTGTGATAAACCGTACCAAATCAGACCCTCCAGTTTTGTTTTTTTTGATTGAATAAATAAATAAAAATAGACAAATAAATAATACCAGTATAATATTAACCAAAACCAATCTGGTGAAAAAAACACAACAGTATCACCAACTGCATACAGAATGGGCCATTTCATTTATTTTAATGAAAGCCTCTTTTTTTCTAGTCAGATTTTCACTTTAGGTAACAGAGGGTTGTTTAAAAAAAAGTTTGGGTCAGCTTGACATTGCTCATGCAGTCTCTGGCCAACAAGCAACATCCAAAAAAAAAAGAAAACAAGCTGACCTTCATTTCTCTGAAATTCTTGTTTGTTGATAGCAACAGTTCAATTTCAGTGTTAGGGGTTTGGTTTTTTTTACATTCTGGAGGGTCTGAATTACACAACACAGTTCCACATGCGATGTGTTTCTTTCAAAAGAAAAAGAGAAAATACACACAACCAAAACTTTAAAATAACAAAATAATAATAATAATAATAATAATAATAATAATAAACTTTTTATACAACGTTAAATTAAAAAAAACAAAACACACCTTTTCACAGTATAGACATGCTTTTAAACTCAGAAACACCTAGCCAGTCTCATAACTAACACAATCAACATGTTCTGTCAAACCTACAAGGGCAGGCATGTTTCTGCTTGGACTTAACGTCATGTTACCTCTCGTATAGTCTACGGATTAGCACGGACAGTACAGGGACATCAGAAGAGGCAACAAGCAGGACCGCTGGTAAGGGCCCCATCCTTTCAGAGGGGAATACTGTCTTTAAATATGCTCCCAGGTATTACGTTGGTTTCTCAGGAGAATTAACAGAATCAGAAAGCTCAAACACAGGGAGCTCTGGCAGGGAAGATGCATAGCTGAACCAAAAGATGTACTGAAACACAGACCTTCAAAACAGGTTTACCATGCACATAGATCGGCGGTCTGCCGTCATTACCAAACCATTCAAAATGCTTCACTAAAAACGTACGCTTATACTGGAAGTAAGAAAACAATATATCTGAACGGCGATAGCAATGTGCAATCAATAACTGCCCTTGAAACAAGCACACAAACCCATCAACCTTCCCACAACGAGCCTGGATCTACTGGAGGCTGCGGATTGGAACAGAGATTTACATTTGAATGCTGCTGAAATTCAGTGGCCCTTAGAAAAGTTTACCAAGGTATTTTTGCAGTTTTCGCATGCTTTTCCCATTGGTTACACTATGCGTTTCCCATAGTTTACCCTGGTTTGAAATGTGTATGAATATGCTTTACCATACCTCGCTATTGTTTACAATGCTCACGTAGGCTTGACCATGCTTTCACTGTGCTATGCTTTTATATGGGGTGGATGATGTACTGGGACTGCTCCCACCATTACATTTCATTTACAGTTGGATTCACTTTTATATATATATAAAATAAAAGAAAAAAGAAAAACAGACTAAGCAATGATATTACGCTTCACCAATTAGTACAAAAAAACACTTCCGTTTTGAATATTAAATCTGGGTAGACTCAGGTCAGTTGTACTCATATTCATAAAGCATTAGGCAGGGCGGCGATGCATAGGACTGGGGTGCAGGATGCGCACTACATGCTTTACCAACATGGATGTAGGATCCGAGCACCTCCCTTCAGGCTGCTTTTCTTACTCTCCAAATTCAAAAAACATCAAGGCATACCAGTAACGCATGTACAATAATACAAAATATATACACACACAGCAGATTGGAAATCACTAGTGCTCTGCTTGACACGCCACTTGCTCTCGGAGTTCGTCTGCTGGCTTGTCTCTAACATTAGTCAGGCTCGGTCTTGATCGCCGGCACTTTTTCCAATAGATCACTCAGTCCTCCGTTGTGATTTTTACGCAGCCTGGACTGCGCGTAGCGTTTCAGGTTCAGTCCGTGGTTGTAAGCTTCCTCTTCAGATGTGGGCTCCTGTTTAATTTGAACCTGCAGTCCATACTGTACCGGCTCAGGCGGGCCGACTACCTGAGCTCTCCTTTGCTTTCCCTCTTTGCTGAGGCTGGAGTTGCCTTTCTGGAGCATGTAGTAAAGTATGGGGTTGGACCTGGTCAGTCTGGGGTAATCTTTGTTCGCGTCGCACTTCTCCTCCCCCCGGATTACCCATCTAATAGGGCCCTCCGCCTCACTGTTGACAGGGACGAGGTTCAGTTGTGGCGATTCTTGTCTTGCCACATGGCCCCCCCAAGGAGAGCCACTCGGGCTGCTTCCGACAGGTGCATGCTGGGAGATCTTGAGGTCTAGAGGGCCCGATGCTGGCGGGCTGAGGTTACGCTGAATGCTGCTGGTTTCGGGACTGTATTTCAATCTTCCGTTGGGCTCGCAGTCATTCTGCAGAACCGACGGGCTGGCTGTACCTCTCTGCTGGGACAAATCTTTCAGGCAGTTATCGGAAAGGAGCAACTGCTTCAGCACGTTGAAGTCTTTACCGTCTTTAGCACACCCAGGAGGCTCGCTGGCTGAACACCCAACATGACCGACAGCCTCAGCCTCCACCTGGGTCCCAGCGTGGCGGGAGAGCCACGTCTCCGAGGGCCTGCAGAGGGGCTCCGTCGAGGCGGTGTGCTGCTCATTGGAAATCTCCATTCGGACCGGGCTGAGAAAGCGCTCTTCAGAAGCAAGGCAGAGCTTTCTCTTTTTGGGGATGACTGTTCCTTGATTCAGCGTTTGCGTTTCTTTCAGATTGTTCACATTCCCATCAGTGTGTTTATTTGCATGATAAGCACTGGGCGGCTGTTTCAACAGCTGGCTCAATAGGCCGTCTCTAGGGACGGGTTCCTGAGCTATAGTGCCAGGTTCCTGCTTCATGTCTTTGGGTGAAGCACAGACCGGGAGAGGGACAGGGCTGTGGTGTTTTTCACCTCTTTCTTCAGACTGGCTTGTATCTGCTTCACATTCATACTCGGACGTGCAGGTCTCCTCTTTCGGTTCCGTCTTTATTTTCACCTCCAGCACGGGTTCGATTAAGCCTCCGCTGCTGTAAGATTGGCCGGGCTGCCTCTCTGATAAGCCCACCTTGCTTGTGGATCTTTTACGTGTAAACCAAGTCTTTTCCTTGCTGCCTCCCGTTCCCATGAGAAGCTGCAGGACGGAGCGTCTTTCCAGCAGGTTCTCTATTTCTGAACCAGAAGCTACAGAGGATTCTGACAGAGAAGCTGGCTTTCTCATATTCATGCTGGCTTCTTCTAAAGCAGGGCTTGTATTCCTTGTAACAGGAGCGCTGAGCCTTTCCAGCAAAGCCACGGGCTTGTCCGCTTTCACTTCGAATGTCTGCCTTTTACTGGCAAGCACTGAAGGCTGTGAAGGAGAAGGAGACTGGGCTGAGTTTTGTAATCCACATTGAGCTAAGTTTTGCAACAACTTGCTAGCGCTAAATGATGCTTCTTGTGCGGCCTCATGAGGGGATGCTCCTGCTCCGCTGGCGCTAGTATTATCATTACTGCTCTTCCTCAGATCCAATAGAGGAGTTAGTGTTGGGATCACCTGTATCCTGGAAGGAGGTCTCAAGCTGTACGGAGATGCAGACGGAGATGAAGCAACAGCTTCTTGAGAATGACGGAATTTAGGCAAGCTTTCGACTTTCCCAAAACTCAGCGCATCTGGGGAGTTTCTTTTCATCGACTCCTCGCACCTTCTGACTGGAGTCACTCTCCCAGTCGGTGTGCCGCGATGCTCGGGGCTGAAACCATTCTGCAGCTCTCGCTTATCTGAACCCATGTCTGTCTTTTCACTGTTTTTATGATCCAGGAGCAACTGCAGAAGAGTCACTTTCTGATAAGGTTTTGTAACTGAACCGTTTTCTCGAGGTCTGGTCTCCGGGGTATAAAGCCGAGGGGTCTCTGGGTTCCAGTTGCTTATCAGGGACTCGGTCAACGTCTCCAAGGATCCTGCTGAACCGAAGCTCGGACGGCTTGCCCGGGCTCTCAAGGAAAGGTCTATCGGGGAGCAGCGTGAATGAAAGCTTTCCGCATCACTGCTGTCTTCGGTCAGACTGTTGTCGTGATTTGAATATTCTCCGGCGGATCGCGGCGCCGGTGGGCTGTGGTTTGGAAAGGCGTGGTAACTCCCCTCCATCAGGCGGTGGCCATTAGCTTGCTTCTGCGTGTTGTGGTTATTCAAAAGGTGCAAAAGCAAGCTGCTGCAGTATGGCGATGCTCTGGGGCTGGGCTTTACAAAGGCGCCTCTGTCTCTCAAAGAACTGGGGTTCCTCGGGGAGCTGCTGTGTCCTGGAATGGGTGTAGGATTGTGTTTGCTCGAGTCGGCACTTTTGAGGAGCGGACCACACTGACCATTTAAAGAGCTTGACGGCTCCTTGGACAGCTGGGGCTGGCCTCCATGTGTCTGCATGTTGTCCTGCAGTTTCTGACTGGCGATGGCAGCAAGCCTCTCGCTGGCTGACCGCACAGCTAGTTTGGATTTTAGGGCTTGCTCCCGGGAATACTGCTGCAGGTGGGCTTCGCTGGACAGCAGCAATGCCAGCTGGCTGCAGGCGACGCTGGGTTTCGGGGAAGCGGCAGGGCTGGACCTGTGCTCGACCAGGCTGGCCACTGCCTTCAGCCTCGCTGCACAGGACAGAGGCTCAGAAGCTGGCGGCGCTGCTTGAGGGGATTCGGAAGCCCTCTCCTGACTGTTTCTCCGCCGGTAAGGCACGCTGCTCCGGCTCGGCACTTTGTTCTTCCTCTTCATCAAGCCCTTCAAGCGGCTGGATGCAATTCCGTAGCAGCCGAGGGCCTCCTCTTCATCCGGGGCGCTCTCGTCACTCCGGGGATACCCCTGATGCTGCAGGCTCTGCATGATCTGTTGGGACAACGCCACGCTCTGCAGCCTTGAGCTGAATGACTGGAGCAGGGAGGCGAGCAACGTGCTTTCCTGTTTGCATTTAGGAGAGTCGCCCAGAGCTCCCGTCAACAGGTCCCTGCTTTGTCCGTTCAGATCAACAGCGGGATCCGGCAGCCTGTGCCTCTCGGGTGCACTCCAGGCTTCGGAGGACTGCAGCAGCCTGGCTTTCTTGAGGTGTTGCGTGCCGCTTCTGGGACCTGTGCGCCTTTCCTCCTGACAGGAGCCATGGCTCGGCAGAAGATAGCTTGTGGCGGGCTTGTTCTTCTGGTCCTGGTCGCTGTGCCCAGCTTCTGACCGTCTGGTAGCTGCGGCACCTGACCCTCCCGCTACCTGATGCATTAGTAAACCTTCAAGGTAAGTTAAAACAACGGAATCCTGGTGCATCTCAGAGCCAGGCTCTTCCCCATGAGTCATGTTCAACAGCAGGACTCTCCAATATGATCCCTCACCTCGATTTAAATAACAATACAAAAAATTGGTTGATAAAAAAGTCACAAAATACAAGAATGTATTTCCTAGTTTAGAACAATCCACTGCACACACCCGTGGTGGACTATCCAGCTGTCATTTTTTAAATTTTTTTTTTATATTATATTATTTTTCTGCAGGAGTGAATTGCAGCAGGGCAGACTGATAATCCTCAGCACATGATGTTGTGTGATTAACGTGTTCCAGCTCCCAGGGAGTCTCAGACGGATCCCCCCAAACTGAATCCACGGAGATGGGATCTGCTCCGAGGGTCTGCGCGCTTCCACAAGTCCTGCTCCGAGGGTCTGCGCGCTTCCACAAGTCCACAGATTCGTTTTTTTCCTTTTCCTTCTTTTGTGAAGTGCCGATTCACCTGAAAGAAAAAGAGCATGCAATGAAACCAACAGACGACAGTACTATTATAAATATATCAACAGTATATTGTACAACACTAAGAAAGGTCCCGACAGGAATGAAAGGGTTAAGAACACAAATTAAAAAGTTAATCATTATGAGAAAAAAAAAATGTTTTAGAAAAAATTAATAACGCATTAGGCTTTTATTTATATTAAAATTACCTCCCCCTGACAAATATCAAATTGGGAAATTTACAATTTAAATAAATACAAACAAATCCTTCTAAACACAAAGCATATCACAAGACTGTTGTAAAAACAGCAGTGTTATAGACTGGCTGTACAATTTCTGGACCTTGAAACACTGTCTCTGTAGTGAAAAGATCTGATCTGTTCAGTTTGAAACATTCTCTGCCATACACCACCTTTTAAACGCTAATGGAGTGGAACAGTTCAGCGAGATGAATAATCTGCACTCTCATGGACTGGTAAATAATCTGCACTCTCATGGACTGGTAAATAATCTGTGAGCTCATGGGCTGGTGAATAATCTGTGAGCTCATGGACTGGTAAATAATCTGTGAGCTCATGGACTGGTAAATAATCTGCGAGCTCATGGACTGGTAAATAATCTGCGAGCTCATGGACTGGTAAATAATCTGCACTCTCATGGACTGGTAAATAATCTGTGAGCTCATGGACTGGTAAATAATCTGCACTCTCATGGACTGGTAAATAATCTGCGAGCTCATGGACTGGTAAATAATCTGCACTCTCATGGACTGGTAAATAATCTGCGAGCTCATGGACTGGTAAATAATCTGTGAGCTCATGGACTGGTAAATAATCTGCGAGCTCATGGACTGGTAAATAATCTGCACTCTCATGGACTGGTAAATAATCTGTGAGCTCATGGACTGGTGAATAATCTGCGAGCTCATGGACTGGTAAATAATCTGTGAGCTCATGGACTGGTAAATAATCTGCACTCTCATGGACTGGTGAATAATCTGCACTCTCATGGACTGGTAAATAATCTGTGAGCTCATGGACTGGTAAATAATCTGCGAGCTCATGGACTGGTAAATAATCTGTGAGCTCATGGACTGGTAAATAATCTGCACTCTCATGGACTGGTAAATAATCTGCACTCTCATGGACTGGTAAATAATCTGCACTCTCATGGACTGGTAAATAATCTGCAGCTCATGGACTGGTAAATAATCTGCACTCTCATGGACTGGTAAATAATCTGCAGCTCATGGACTGGTAAATAATCTGCAGCTCATGGACTGGTAAATAATCTGCACTCTCATGGACTGGTAAATAATCTGCACTCTCATGGACTGGTAAATAATCTGCAGCTCATGGACTGGTAAATAATCTGCACTCTCATGGACTGGTAAATAATCTGCAGCTCATGGACTGGTAAATAATCTGCACTCTCATGGACTGGTAAATAATCTGCGAGCTCATGGGCTGGTAAATAATCTGCACTCTCATGGACTGGTAAATAATCTGCGAGCTCATGGACTGGTAAATAATCTGCACTCTCATGGACTGGTAAATAATCTGCGAGCTCATGGACTGGTAAATAATCTGCGAGCTCATGGACTGGTAAATAATCTGCGAGCTCATGGGCTGGTAAATAATCTGCGAGCTCATGGACTGGTAAATAATCTGCGAGCTCATGGACTGGTAAATAATCTGCACTCTCATGGACTGGTAAATAATCTGCACTCTCATGGACTGGTAAATAATCTGCGAGCTCATGGACTGGTAAATAATCTGCGAGCTCATGGACTGGTAAATAATCTGCACTCTCATGGGCTGGTAAATAATCTGCGAGCTCATGGACTGGTAAATAATCTGCACTCTCATGGACTGGTAAATAATCTGCACTCTCATGGACTGGTAAATAATCTGCACTCTCATGGACTGGTAAATAATCTGCGAGCTCATGGACTGGTAAATAATCTGCACTCTCATGGACTGGTAAATAATCTGCACTCTCATGGACTGGTAAATAATCTGCACTCTCATGGACTGGTAAATAATCTGCACTCTCATGGACTGGTAAATAATCTGCACTCTCATGGACTGGTAAATAATCTGCGAGCTCATGGGCTGGTAAATAATCTGCACTCTCATGGACTGGTAAATAATCTGCACTCTCATGGACTGGTAAATAATCTGCGAGCTCATGGACTGGTAAATAATCTGCACTCTCATGGACTGGTAAATAATCTGCACTCTCATGGACTGGTAAATAATCTGCACTCTCATGGGCTGGTAAATAATCTGCGAGCTCATGGACTGGTAAATAATCTGCACTCTCATGGACTGGTAAATAATCTGCACTCTCATGGACTGGTAAATAATCTGCACTCTCATGGGCTGGTAAATAATCTGCACTCTCATGGGCTGGTAAATAATCTGCACTCTCATGGGCTGGTAAATAATCTGCGAGCTCATGGACTGGTAAATAATCTGCACTCTCATGGACTGGTAAATAATCTGCGAGCTCATGGACTGGTAAATAATCTGCGCTCTCATGGACTGGTAAATAATCTGCACTCTCATGGACTGGTAAATAATCTGCGAGCTCATGGACTGGTAAATAATCTGCACTCTCATGGGCTGGTAAATAATCTGCACTCTCATGGGCTGGTAAATAATCTGCACTCTCATGGGCTGGTAAATAATCTGCGAGCTCATGGACTGGTAAATAATCTGCGAGCTCATGGACTGGTAAATAATCTGCACTCTCATGGACTGGTAAATAATCTGCACTCTCATGGACTGGTAAATAATCTGCACTCTCATGGACTGGTAAATAATCTGCACGCTCATGGACTGGTAAATAATCTGCACTCTCATGGACTGGTAAATAATCTGCACTCTCATGGACTGGTAAATAATCTGCACTCTCATGGGCTGGTAAATAATCTGCGAGCTCATGGACTGGTAAATAATCTGTGAGCTCATGGACTGGTAAATAATCTGCGAGCTCATGGACTGGTAAATAATCTGCGAGCTCATGGACTGGTAAATAATCTGCGAGCTCATGGACTGGTAAATAATCTGCACTCTCATGGACTGGTAAATAATCTGCGAGCTCATGGACTGGTAAATAATCTGCGAGCTCATGGACTGGTAAATAATCTGCACGCTCATGGACTGGTAAATAATCTGCGAGCTCATGGACTGGTAAATAATCTGTGAGCTCATGGACTGGTAAATAATCTGCGAGCTCATGGACTGGTAAATAATCTGCGAGCTCATGGACTGGTAAATAATCTGCACTCTCATGGACTGGTAAATAATCTGTGAGCTCATGGACTGGTAAATAATCTGTGAGCTCATGGACTGGTAAATAATCTGCACTCTCATGGACTGGTGAATAATCTGCACTCTCATGGACTGGTAAATAATCTGTGAGCTCATGGACTGGTAAATAATCTGCACTCTCATGGACTGGTAAATAATCTGCGAGCTCATGGACTGGTAAATAATCTGTGAGCTCATGGACTGGTAAATAATCTGCACTCTCATGGACTGGTAAATAATCTGCACTCATGGACTGGTAAATAATCTGCGAGCTCATGGACTGGTAAATAATCTGCGAGCTCATGGACTGGTAAATAATCTGCGAGCTCATGGGCTGGTGAATAATCTGCACTCTCATGGACTGGTAAATAATCTGCGAGCTCATGGACTGGTAAATAATCTGCACTCTCATGGACTGGTAAATAATCTGCGAGCTCATGGACTGGTAAATAATCTGCACTCTCATGGGCTGGTAAATAATCTGCACTCTCATGGACTGGTAAATAATCTGCGAGCTCATGGACTGGTAAATAATCTGCACTCTCATGGACTGGTAAATAATCTGCGAGCTCATGGACTGGTAAATAATCTGCACTCTCATGGACTGGTAAATAATCTGCGAGCTCATGGACTGGTAAATAATCTGCACTCTCATGGACTGGTAAATAATCTGCGAGCTCATGGACTGGTAAATAATCTGCACTCTCATGGACTGGTAAATAATCTGCACTCTCATGGACTGGTAAATAATCTGCACTCTCATGGGCTGGTAAATAATCTGCGAGCTCATGGACTGGTAAATAATCTGCGAGCTCATGGACTGGTAAATAATCTGCACTCTCATGGACTGGTAAATAATCTGCACTCTCATGGGCTGGTAAATAATCTGCACTCTCATGGGCTGGTAAATAATCTGCACTCTCATGGGCTGGTAAATAATCTGCGAGCTCATGGACTGGTAAATAATCTGCACTCTCATGGACTGGTAAATAATCTGCGAGCTCATGGACTGGTAAATAATCTGCACTCTCATGGACTGGTAAATAATCTGCACTCTCATGGACTGGTAAATAATCTGCACTCTCATGGACTGGTAAATAATCTGCGAGCTCATGGACTGGTAAATAATCTGCACTCTCATGGGCTGGTAAATAATCTGCGAGCTCATGGGCTGGTAAATAATCTGCGAGCTCATGGACTGGTAAATAATCTGCACTCTCATGGACTGGTAAATAATCTGCACTCTCATGGGCTGGTAAATAATCTGCACTCTCATGGACTGGTAAATAATCTGCACTCTCATGGACTGGTAAATAATCTGCGAGCTCATGGACTGGTAAATAATCTGCACTCTCATGGACTGGTAAATAATCTGCGAGCTCATGGACTGGTAAATAATCTGCACTCTCATGGACTGGTAAATAATCTGCAGCTCATGGACTGGTAAATAATCTGCACTCTCATGGACTGGTAAATAATCTGCGAGCTCATGGACTGGTAAATAATCTGCACTCTCATGGACTGGTAAATAATCTGCGAGCTCATGGACTGGTAAATAATCTGCACTCTCATGGACTGGTAAATAATCTGCAGCTCATGGACTGGTAAATAATCTGCACTCTCATGGACTGGTAAATAATCTGCACTCTCATGGACTGGTAAATAATCTGCACTCTCATGGACTGGTAAATAATCTGCAGCTCATGGACTGGTAAATAATCTGCAGCTCATGGACTGGTAAATAATCTGCACTCTCATGGACTGGTAAATAATCTGCACGCTCATGGACTGGTAAATAATCTGCACGCTCATGGACTGGTAAATAATCTGCGAGCTCATGGACTGGTAAATAATCTGCACTCTCATGGACTGGTAAATAATCTGCGAGCTCATGGACTGGTAAATAATCTGCACTCTCATGGACTGGTAAATAATCTGCAGCTCATGGACTGGTAAATAATCTGCACGCTCATGGACTGGTAAATAATCTGTGAGCTCATGGGCTGGTGAATAATCTGCACTCTCATGGACTGGTAAATAATCTGCGAGCTCATGGACTGGTAAATAATCTGCACTCTCATGGACTGGTAAATAATCTGCACTCTCATGGACTGGTAAATAATCTGCACTCTCATGGACTGGTAAATAATCTGCACTCTCATGGACTGGTAAATAATCTGCACTCTCATGGACTGGTAAATAATCTGCGAGCTCATGGACTGGTAAATAATCTGCACTCTCATGGACTGGTAAATAATCTGCACTCTCATGGGCTGGTAAATAATCTGCACTCTCATGGACTGGTAAATAATCTGCACTCTCATGGACTGGTAAATAATCTGCGAGCTCATGGACTGGTAAATAATCTGCACTCTCATGGACTGGTAAATAATCTGCGAGCTCATGGACTGGTAAATAATCTGCGAGCTCATGGACTGGTAAATAATCTGCACTCTCATGGGCTGGTAAATAATCTGTGAGCTCATGGACTGGTAAATAATCTGCGAGCTCATGGACTGGTAAATAATCTGCACTCTCATGGACTGGTAAATAATCTGCGAGCTCATGGACTGGTAAATAATCTGCACTCTCATGGGCTGGTAAATAATCTGCACTCTCATGGACTGGTAAATAATCTGCACTCTCATGGACTGGTAAATAATCTGCACTCTCATGGACTGGTAAATAATCTGCACTCTCATGGACTGGTAAATAATCTGCGAGCTCATGGACTGGTAAATAATCTGCACTCTCATGGACTGGTAAATAATCTGCACTCTCATGGGCTGGTAAATAATCTGCACTCTCATGGACTGGTAAATAATCTGCGAGCTCATGGACTGGTAAATAATCTGCACTCTCATGGACTGGTAAATAATCTGCGAGCTCATGGACTGGTAAATAATCTGCACTCTCATGGACTGGTAAATAATCTGCGAGCTCATGGACTGGTAAATAATCTGCACTCTCATGGACTGGTAAATAATCTGCGAGCTCATGGACTGGTAAATAATCTGCACTCTCATGGACTGGTAAATAATCTGCACTCTCATGGACTGGTAAATAATCTGCACTCTCATGGGCTGGTAAATAATCTGCACTCTCATGGACTGGTAAATAATCTGCGAGCTCATGGACTGGTAAATAATCTGCACTCTCATGGACTGGTAAATAATCTGCGAGCTCATGGACTGGTAAATAATCTGCGAGCTCATGGACTGGTAAATAATCTGTGAGCTCATGGACTGGTAAATAATCTGCACTCTCATGGACTGGTGAATAATCTGTGAGCTCATGGACTGGTAAATAATCTGCACTCTCATGGACTGGTGAATAATCTGCACGCTCATGGACTGGTAAATAATCTGCAGCTCATGGACTGGTAAATAATCTGCGAGCTCATGGACTGGTAAATAATCTGCACTCTCATGGACTGGTAAATAATCTGCAGCTCATGGACTGGTAAATAATCTGCACTCTCATGGACTGGTAAATAATCTGCACTCTCATGGACTGGTAAATAATCTGCACTCTCATGGACTGGTAAATAATCTGCACTCTCATGGACTGGTAAATAATCTGCACTCTCATGGACTGGTAAATAATCTGCACTCTCATGGACTGGTAAATAATCTGCACTCTCATGGACTGGTAAATAATCTGCAGCTCATGGACTGGTAAATAATCTGCACTCTCATGGACTGGTAAATAATCTGCACTCTCATGGACTGGTAAATAATCTGCACTCTCATGGACTGGTAAATAATCTGCGAGCTCATGGACTGGTAAATAATCTGCGAGCTCATGGACTGGTAAATAATCTGCAGCTCATGGACTGGTAAATAATCTGCGAGCTCATGGACTGGTAAATAATCTGCGAGCTCATGGACTGGTAAATAATCTGCGAGCTCATGGACTGGTAAATAATCTGCACGCTCATGGACTGGTAAATAATCTGCACTCTCATGGACTGGTAAATAATCTGCACTCTCATGGACTGGTAAATAATCTGCACTCTCATGGACTGGTAAATAATCTGCAGCTCATGGACTGGTAAATAATCTGCACGCTCATGGACTGGTAAATAATCTGCAGCTCATGGACTGGTAAATAATCTGCACTCTCATGGACTGGTAAATAATCTGCACGCTCATGGACTGGTAAATAATCTGCACTCTCATGGACTGGTAAATAATCTGCAGCTCATGGACTGGTAAATAATCTGCACTCTCATGGACTGGTAAATAATCTGCACGCTCATGGACTGGTAAATAATCTGCGAGCTCATGGACTGGTAAATAATCTGCGAGCTCATGGACTGGTAAATAATCTGCACTCTCATGGACTGGTAAATAATCTGCGAGCTCATGGACTGGTAAATAATCTGCGAGCTCATGGACTGGTAAATAATCTGCGAGCTCATGGACTGGTAAATAATCTGCGAGCTCATGGACTGGTAAATAATCTGCGAGCTCATGGACTGGTAAATAATCTGCACTCTCATGGACTGGTAAATAATCTGCGAGCTCATGGACTGGTAAATAATCTGCACTCTCATGGACTGGTAAATAATCTGCGAGCTCATGGACTGGTAAATAATCTGCACGCTCATGGACTGGTAAATAATCTGCGAGCTCATGGACTGGTAAATAATCTGTGAGCTCATGGACTGGTAAATAATCTGCGAACTCATGGACTGGTAAATAATCTGCACTCTCATGGACTGGTAAATAATCTGCGAGCTCATGGACTGGTAAATAATCTGTGAGCTCATGGACTGGTAAATAATCTGCACTCTCATGGACTGGTAAATAATCTGCACTCTCATGGGCTGGTAAATAATCTGCACTCTCATGGACTGGTAAATAATCTGCACTCTCATGGACTGGTAAATAATCTGCGAGCTCATGGACTGGTAAATAATCTGCGAGCTCATGGACTGGTAAATAATCTGCACTCTCATGGACTGGTAAATAATCTGTGAGCTCATGGACTGGTAAATAATCTGCGAGCTCATGGACTGGTAAATAATCTGCGAGCTCATGGACTGGTAAATAATCTGTGAGCTCATGGACTGGTTGAGAAGATGTCATTGGATATTACAGTGCAGCCTGCCTACAGCAATGCACAAAGCAGGGCAGCAGGAGGGCTGGCTGTACTTTAAAAGGACAACAGAGCTGTTTCAAACCACATACAATATATATATATATATATTAGTTAGGGGTAACAATCTCTCTGTTATCACTGTTACAGTACTGTCACTTCAACTCATATTTATTGTGCGTGCGTGCGTGTGTGTGTGTTACATGACTGCCACAGATTAAACATGCTCACACGCACTGGTATAATTCTCCAGTTCTCAGTGTTCACATGCTAAGGACATCAGTGAGAGTTTACATACATGCATGAGATGTGTGTCTGACTAAACTACACGACAGCCTCACTGTGTCACATATTCAAACAAACATGCCCACAGGTCTGTGACCTTTGTGATGAACACTTTCTTTATGAGTTCACAGGCAATACAAGAGGATTTAGAGCAGAGTATTATTAAATCAAGGATATCTGCCCGGACAGCTGGTTTGCTGCAACCCTGACTCGGGTTTCTGAACCTGGGTCTGTCCCTGAAGCTGGAGATCAGGGTCACCGTTTTTGATGCACCTTTTAAAACTGTACTGGCAAAATGAACACAGGATGTTTCTTTGACTGGAATAAAAATAAATATACAGAAAACATTTGAAACTGAAATGTTATAACCACCATGCAATACTTACAACTTTTAAACAAGCTTAAAAGCAAACCAATTCTGGACATTGTGGTTATTAATTAAAGGTTGTTTTCCTAATAAGCATCTGTTTGCATGTAACTGTGCACAGTCTTGTTTACTCTTTTGAAACCCCTAGAGCAGAGAACGACCCATATAATAAAATCAAAGGAGTGACAGAATATTGTAAAACTACAGCATTTATCCAGTAAAGCCTTTTACTCTGTTAACCAGACCCTAGTAGTTTTCTCTACAGATGACATTGTACAAACCGGATATTAAATTGGGGTACACCCTACGACATCACTAGCTGGGCATCCGATATCAGATACCATGGGGTGCACTGCAAGATGAGACCATGCCTTTTTACCTCTAGGTCAGTGCTTTGTTTCTGACCCAGATCAGTCACCATGGCAAGTCGTTACAATCGGACGCTGTGAAGTGATTTGTGTCCATCTCCGTCATCTTTCCAGACACGCGTCCACATCACGAAGCTCACACACTAATTGGAACCTCTGCTGGCAGCTGTTCAGCAAAGCCAAGGAGGGCGAACTAACCTCCTGCCCCCTTAGAGAGGGACGTACAGGACTGCATCTCCCAGGCAGGGTGCAGTCAATGTGGAGCAGTGCAGGGGACGAGGGGGGTTAGGACTCTGGTTATGTCAATGTGGAGCAGTGCAGGGGACGAGGGGGGTTAGGGTTAGTGTTATGTCAATGCGGAGCAATGCAGGGGACGAGGGAGGTTAGAACTCTGGTTATTTAACTAAACATTTAAAGTTTAGCCTAAAAACAGGTTTAATCTTTATAACACAATGCACATTTTTTGTAACTCGCTCATCGATAAAGCCACCATGAGAAGCCCTCCACTCGAGGGCTGTTCCCTTATGTTGCACCATGACGAATACAGACAAGACTACTGTATATGTGTGCAACATTCATGCTTCCATGAGAAAGGACAATCTGGCATCTTTAAAGGAGTGTGAATGAATACAACAGCAACATCCGTCTGACTGGTTTTTACTGGAGACAGCAGTCTGCCTCTTGGGTAGTTGTAGAACCATGGTCTCAAATCACTGTTCACCGACTCACTGGAGTTGTTCAATACCCAAAGCAATATATATATATATATTATATATATATATATATATATATATATATATATATATATATATATATATATATATATATAAACGCTCAATCGGAATTTAAGGTACTGCAAAACTATTCTGCTACCACAGTATTTCCTCTTTTCAGTACAGTGTTCACTAAAGAACCCATTGTTTACTTGACATGACTCATTGTGGTTTTGAAAGAATACTTTGCTTTGAAAGGTTTCCTTTGAAGTCAATCACTGCAATGACGCCACCAATGCGAAAGGGACAGTTAAAGAAAGGCTCAGGATGAAAAAATAAAAGACACACACATCTTAACTACTGTGTCGGGGGTTTCAGAAATGGTGAAATAAGTCACCTTCTGCATCGCTCTTAACCCAGTGTGAAGTATTAGAAGGGCACAGAGACAACCCCACAGTAAGGGAAGGGTAGTGCATCTCTGTAATTATCTATTCTCTTTGCCAATGTCATGCAATAACATCCTACAGCATTTTAAATGATTTTCACTAGCCCCTGGCAAGGAAAGCAGTGCAGACACAAAAGCTATCTCATCTGATGAAAAGATGTGCTCTGCTCACTTGGAGACATTCCGTATATGAAGGTCGTGACATTATTAACAGCAGTAGCTTGAAGACCTGGTGATGGTAGAGTTATGGATCTCTGTGAATACATACCTAGATAACATTGCACAGCTGTGATATCCACAGCCAATCTACCAGCGCTCAAATGAGTAGTGCAAGATTAATTGTCACCAAAATACTGGAGAATAAATGGCTTCCATTGTTCAGGACTTGTAATCCATTTAAGCTATTTAAAATGTGTGATGTATGAATTCCAGGATGTACAGTTGAATTCAAGGTCATGGGCAGCCAAGACTTTGGACTGATGTAACAGCTGGCATCTACTCAAAGCGTTTGAGTTTTAAAAATGAAGAGACAAGCCTGGTCTGGATGCCTGCATCCCTCCTAATATGGGACAGTACTCGAGATGAGCATGTGTCCCAGTGCAAGTCAATGTTAAATCACAAGACAACCCAGAGCGAGGGGAATCAAGGAGAGGCAACGACTGCAGAAGGCACTTTGAAAACTACACTAACCATCAACCCTCTTCATTCCTGCACCGAGAGGACGCACGTCC